>VZUA01083381.1:89507-100169 GCA_013401035.1 Horornis vulcanius
TCCCAGAGGGACATCAGAAGAAGGTCCCTCCTATAAGAAAGAATGTAAACATCCTTATATTTACAAAACACTGTTCTTCTGTTTACCAGAAGAATGCCTGGGAAAGAACCCTTCCAAGATCAAAACATCCCAGGCATGAAACTCAGGACTACATGAGTGCATCAAATTTTGTCCACCTACAGCCTTACGACAGCACCTGTTATTATGTCTTTAAAACATGGTGGTTCAGGTGGTTGAGTGTCCCTCTGTATGGAGGTGCTTGTTTCAGTTCAGCACCTGCTCCAGCTTCAGGAGAAAGTCCTTACACTGTGGAGAGTAATAAATAGCTGCCAGTCAGTATGTAATACTGCAGGTTTGTGAGAATATATCCTAATTTCATTTTATATCTAGCCTGAATGGGAGTGCATGACATGAGGGCCAGTGGTGTTTGCACCAGCTAAATTGTCTCAGTGTAACCTTGTAAAAGTCCAAACTCCAAGATACATCCATGAGGACTTTGACATGCTTAGTCAGAGGCTCATGTAGCACAGCTTGTAATTATTTCTTTCACATATGAGAGCAGTGTGAAAAAGGAAGAGTCAAACTCCAGTTCTTGAGGAAGACAGTGGATTCTTCTGCTGTGCTGCAGTATCTACCATGAACACTAGATAAGATAAATGTGAAGTACTAAGTAAGAAAAAAATCACGTATTGCAATTTTTTTGGCAAGTATTTCAGTAAATTCCCAACTAATTCACCATTTTTTAGCCCACCTGGATTGAGGGAAAAGGCCTCAGAGATTAACTCTCAAAATACTTTATGAAAATAAGCCAACAGACAGCCTGTGCAGTCTTTGCTCATCCTTCTTTCACTCATAAAGCACTTGCATGTGAGTCTGCTGGGAAGGAGCAGAAGTGGAAGAATGGATAAAATAGGCAAAGGTACTGAAAGGAGAGGAGAAGAGAGACTTAGAAGTTCCCAGGTACAGAGAGTTAAACAAATCTTGTGCATTTGCAGAGCAGGGGAGGTTTAAGAGTAGATGGGAAATGAGGATGATTTATTGAACTTTAGGCCAGTGTCTCTTCCAGACTGAATCACTGCCTCTTGGAGTCTGACTTGTTTTGACTTGAAGTTTCATACTGCTTGGTCAGACCAGGTGAAGGAAAAGTAAATCATAAAACTAGTCCATTCTCTCTGTTATCTTGCCTAAGAAGAAATACTATTTCTCTCTTGAGAAGTATTCATATTCCATCTTTAGACTCACTGTTAGAAATGGTGTTGAATTTTCGGCGTCTTTTGCTGCCTTATATTCTTCGTGTTTTTTCAAATGCTGTCAGCTAGTTGAACTGGGTTGAATTCCATCTGTAATCTGAAGATAAGAAGATCTGTCTCCCACACAGAGCCCATTAAACTTTCTAGAAAAACTCCAGACACAAGTATCTGGTGAAGCAGGCTTCTTAAATAACTTGGTACTGTGGACAAGGAACCATGAGTCATAACTCAGAGGGTATGATGCTTCTGCAAACTTTAGGGGTTTTATTTCCAGATTGTTGTATTGCTGGATTTTCTTTGAAATTTCATTTATTCTTTTCTCAGTAACCTCCTGACTTATTTTACAAGATTTGTGCCAAATTTGTACAAATTTGTGTATTTGTGCTTGACATTACCAGAGAGATGGAAATGCCCACACAGAAATGAGGCAGATGTGAGAGGGAAAAATCAGGGTAGTGACAAAGATGCTGCCTCTTCTTGGAGCTCCTGCCTGTCATTAACATCTTGTCAAATATATTCTAATCCCAAACAAAGCCTACTGATGATTATGCTTGCTGTGATTCTGAAGCTGACATAGATGTATACACTGACATCTGTCACTGACCTGACTGATAGCTGTGTTTGGTCCAGATGGTCAGCTGAGTAGGGAAAACCTCTGCCCTGGGAGGATGATGAGCTCACCTTCAGCAAAACTTCATCACAGAGAAGTGCTCATCAAAAATACTCAGAAAAGCCTGAGAACCTCGTTATAAATCCTAAAATTCCATTATGTTTGTTAAGTACAGTCAGGTCTGCTTAATCACATCTTGTTTGCCAGCACCCAGTTTTATCAACTAAATGGAAAAAAAGAAAAAAAGTCAAATCTTGTTCACATGTTTTATTAAACTAGTTTCTGCTTTAATCTGTGTGATGCTGAGACAATGCCAATAAAACAAGCATGATTTAATCAGCTCAGACTGTTCTGATCTGACAAACACCTTCATTTGGAGAATGATTTCTTGGCTATCCATAGAATATTCATGGACTCTACAGGATATTCAGCTCTCCCCTCTATACTTGCCAAAGATTTCTGCTGGAATTATAGGTATTGTTGCCTGACATGTGTAGAAGAATAATATTAGCCATTCCAAATATGTTTCAGAAGTACAAATCAAAATTAAATTATGATATATATTCAAACAGGTTTTTCCAAACTTTTGCAGACTGTTGTTTTCTTCAACAATGGAAGGAAGATTTTCTCTCTCCAAGGGATGGCTGCTAAGGAGCCATATGTGGGACACAGCTCTAAATATTCCTCTTGTGTAGGCCGCTCACTCGATAACCAAAAGTGTTTGTGGTTGATAAATTTAAATTTTGCACCTCTCCCTAAAACCAGAAATGCATAAATGCATAAATGGCAGTGGTGCCTACCAGTATTTTTCTGCTGCTCTGTTGCTTGCATGCATTTTATGACCTTACCTATCCCAGGTTGTCTGGGCTGTGTACATTTTCAATTATACTTTGAGTCTGCTTACATAAGAAATTCTGATTAAGGGGAAGGATAACCACTGCGGTTTACAAAAGTATTTGCAAATGTGGAACACCACTTTTACCTGCATTTGGGAACTGGGTGGCAAAATTTTATCACTTTATATTTGACTGTTACAGTGTAATTAAAATAATTTATTTTGACTTCTCTTGATTCTTTCTAATCTTTCTGAGATTCATAAAATTCCGAGTGTTTTATGTTGGAAGGGATCTTAAAGACCACCTAATTCCATCTCCCTTACTATGAGCAGAGATACCTTCCACTAGATGAGGTTTCTCAAAGATCCATCCAACATGGCCTTTAATACTTCAGGGATGGTGTGTCCGCAGCTCTGGTCAACCTGTTCCAATGTGTCACCACCTTCACAGAAAAGAATCCTTCCTAACATCTAACGTAAATCTGTTTTCTTTTAGTGTAAAGGCTTACCCCTTGTCCTATCACTGTCTGCCCACTTAAAAAGTAACTTTGACCATTTTTTATAAGCCCCTTTCAAGTACCGGAAGCCTGCAGAGGTCTCCATGGAGGCTTCTCTTCTTCGTGTAGAACAACCCCAACTTTTTCAGTGTGACTTCATAGTAGAGGTGTTCCAACTCTCTGATCATTTTTGTGGCATCCTCTGGACCTGTTCCAGCAGGTCCCTGTCCTCCCTGTGCTGGGAGCCCAGTTCTGGATGCAGCCCTGCAGGTGGGCTCTCAGCAGAGCAGAGCAGAGGGGCAGAATCCCCTCCCTGGCCCTGCTGCCCACACTGCTCTGGGTGCAGCCCAGGACACGTTTGGCTCTCTGGGCTGGGAGTGCCCATGGCTGGGGCATGTCCAGCCTCTCACCCACCAGCACCCCCAGGTGTTTCTCAGCAGGGCTGCTCTCAATGAGTTCTTCTCCAGGCTGTACTCACATTTGGTATTTTCTCAAACCAGGTGCAGAACCTTGCCCTTGGCCTTGAACTTTATGAGTTTCTTCTCAGGCTTGTCCTGGTGCCCCTGGATGGCATCCCATCTTTCTGTCGTGTCACCAGCGCTGCTCAGCTTCCTGTCACCTGCAAATGTACTGAGGGTGCACTCGGTGCCACTGCCTCTGTCACTGACACAGACACTGAAGAGGCTCAGGACAGCCCTGAGGGACACCACTCATCACTGGCCAGGCACAGAGACACTGACTGCAACTCTCTGCCTGCATCCGTCCAGACAATTCCTTATCCACTGAACAGTCTGCCCTTCCAGTCCACGTCTCTCCAGTCTGGAGAAAAGGATGCCTTGTGGGACAATGTTGAAGGCCTTACAGAAGTCCAGGAATATGACATCACTTGGTCTTGTCCTGTTGACCTTGTACACTACTAGCTGCTGCAAAGTCTGCTGTGGCACTGATGGCTTTTAGATGGAACTGAGTCAAATTTTTTTGTTGACAGATTTTTATAGCATCAAATCTGATTGACTCAGTAGTCTCTCTCTAACATACTTGCATCAAACAACTTGCATGAGGTATGTGGATGGTGTTGTTTTTGCTGGGATCCACAACTCAGCTGGCAAGACCTGGACTGAGAGAAGAGTGGGCTGTGCAGGGCAGTCCTCACCACAGCTGCACCTCTGAAGTATCTCTAGGCTTGAGAAGCCCTGACATAATTACATCCAGATGAGGATCTTAAAGATGATCTAAGAGGTGTAAGAGTGGTTTTAATGATTTTTGTTGTTGTTGTTTTTCTTTTTTTTTGTCTTCTTTTCCTTTTCTGTTGAAAACTAGGTCCTAGCACTAGGTTTACTATTACAAGATCAGACTATTACAGTGCATATAAACAAATTATTTTATACAGAATCTTATTATTTTTCTCAGTTATATCACTCCAAAGAACTTTAATTCAGGAAGTTTAGGTTTTGCCCAAAACTTGTTATGTCAGTTCTCTTTTAACTGGGGGATACCATTATAGACAGAAGGGTAAATGGTCAGAAGATTACTGTCTACTCTTTTGAAATACTTTTTTGAAATGAAAGAAAACTTGTCCCTTGAATATAGACATGTGAACAAGCAGCCTCCTATTCACAAACCATGTGTCATTCTTGATTTTCTCAACAATTACAGAAGGTAAATTTACTTGGTCTTGATTTTCACTGCTTTGCTTCCACTGAAGACAATGTAAAAAAACTTCCATTAATTTCATGAAAACATGACTTGGCGCCTAGTGACTCTACACTCTTTTCCCCTCTCTCTTCCATTTGAAAAACAGACAAATGATACATCCTGAAAAATAGCACTTTGACTAAGGCTGGAGAAAGATTTAAAAATTAATGGAGATAACTATTACATTTCTGTACATATGACTGTACACAGCTCTGAAAACGATAGTTCCTATCATTTTAACTCATCAAAGACATTTTTTAAAGGAATTACTTTTCAATTTCTGTTCCTGTCAATAATTTAACAGTGTCAGAAGATGTAAAAGTAGTTTACTTTGTCGTCTCTGTTTTGCCACAGTGAAAAATTCCCAGATTTGTTTGGGTGGGTTTTTTTTCCCTAAATTTGAGCAAGAAAAAAGGGAACATGTCTTCTGATTATACAAATTTACCATGCAATCTGTCTTAGGAATTTATAGCTGAAAATACCAAACCACATCACTTAGGGATTACATAACAGAGGAAAAGGAAGGATCAGAGAACATCCCCAAAAAATTCACTCCCTGAATTTCTTTCCTTGTCCTTTGTTTCAGCCTAGAGAGGCTGGAAGATGAAAGAAAAATATCCTGTTTAGTCAATGTTGTCTTAAGCTGACTCTGCACTTGCTGCTAAAGATCATTTCAAATGAGGGTATTTGACCTGAAGAGCGATCTGGTGATAAATCTCCCTTTTGTTTCCAAAATGTGTGCATATGTCCAAGTAGCCAACTGTGGCTGATATTGCTCCATCCCTTGGGGTTGGCTTCCAAGCTGCAACACTAATCAAGTCCCTTCTTGTTCTCCACAAGTGCTTTCTGTGTAAAATTATACTGTTTCTGGAAAAATTTCATGGTCTGTGCTACTATCCATCACTCTAAGGACTCAAAGAGCACAGTTGCCTGTCTCAAATGCAGTTGAAGCTACAGAAGGACTTTGCGATCTGATTAACACAGAATGGAGTGAAAGTCCAGTTTTTAAGGAACAGAGTATTTTTTTTTTTTACTGCTGCTGCTGAAGCTCTCTCATTCTATCTCCTATCTACTCTCTCTCTTTCTTATATTCCTTGTTTTCCCCTTCCTCTATAACCATCTGTCCCCAAAGGTGCCATCCACCATTTAATTTAGAATTTAGTACCTTTGCATTTGTGTCACAGCCTAAGTCTGACTCAGGTTCACCCAGAAGGTGTTTGGAGCATTTCTTCTCTCTGTGCCAGACACACACACAAATGTACCCCACCAAAACTCAGGATTTAGGCTCCCATATTCATTGAACTGTCACCTGCTTTCACTGCATGAAATTGTCAATTTCATTACATGCATTCACTGCTTAGCATCAGGTTGCAAGCTTTCTTGTGTCATGCCACCACTGTTAATGCATCAGTTGAAAATGTGAAAATCAGCATATTCAACACAAATAGCCTAATCCTGTGTTGCAGTGACTCAGGAAAAGCTTCATTCCAACACACTGGCAACCTGAGGCTGAAGCAGAAATTACATCTCTTTCCTCTACTTATTTTCTTCCCGTCCTCATTCACTGTTCAGAATGAAAAATCCTCTCTGCCTTTCCTTTTACTTCCAGCTTTTCTCTGCCAATGTCCACTGAGCATCAGGCTGTCAGGTGAGGGCACATCCTTCCTCTGCAGCACCAGTGCCCAGGCAATCCACCACTGGCTCCTGTGTGGCTTGGACAGAGCAGCTCTGCAGTAAAAGACTTCACTGGAGGGTTTGTGGCATACCCATGGCTATGGGGAAGCAAGTGCTTGGATGACAGGGTTTAGGATAATGGGTGATACCACCCCACCTCTGCAGCCTCATGGCATGTAGCACCTGTCCTGCATCACAAGCATCCTCTGGTCACTCCTCTGAGGCACTAAGAAATGCAGCAGCAATTGTGTATTACATCCTGCACTAAAACAAAATCAGCAATTAAACTATACACAGGTGGGAGAGGCTCTCACTGAATGGCAAAAGAGAGAAAGTGTGTAACTATCATGCTATGCTTAGGACATTAAAATAAAAGCTGCTTCTGATAATGACATTTTATGACCTGACTGGTAAGATAAATCATATTAATAATAAACAGAAAAAAAGAAATTGGCCCACAAGAAAGAAATTAGAATACTCAAAGGTCTGTCTTTCATACATTTCATCAGTATAGACGAATATGTAGAACAACAGTTTTCACCCTATGCCATATAGGGGAAAAATTATTTTGAGAGGCTGAGGGCCAGTCTGGTAAGTACCATGCTTCACCTGAGGGACATGTAAAAACTTCTGGGATAAATACAGCAAAAACTTCAAATTTTCTAACAAAACTTAAAAAGCCGTTATATAAGGATACCATTTTCCTTTCAGTTGTGAAGGTTTACATCAGTGCCATTGCATAGATGTGGAGAGAAATCATTTGAACAGTGGTGGGGAGGTAGCTATATTGGTATGGAAGCAAAGTTAGTTAATCACAAAATCATAGGAAAGCAAGCTATATTGTAAATAAGTTGGGTCAGTTCCAAATTAAAGCTAATGGGAGTTTTTTCATCCATCCAGTGGGTGTCTTGCCTAAACGTTTGCTGTCTTTCACCACATCGGAAAAGCTTGTGACTCATATCCATTTTGATTCTTATTCTCATATATATACTTTAAATGCTGGCTTCATAATTAATAAATAATTGCTATTATGAACCTCTTTCAAACAACCTTTTAAAATGTTCAAACTTGTAAAAACTTTATACAAATCATTTCACACCCTGCATGGAGAATATAGGAGCTCAATGACTATAATACCTCAAGGGAATCTGTGGCCAGAAAAAGTTCCTAAATTTGTTCTTGGATGGGGTAATCCAACACAACTAAATTGTGAGGGAACACTCTTGCATTGACTGTGAAATGACAAGTATGCATTAAAAATTTCCATTACTTGCAAATAAAACTTTGAAATGGCTGGCTAAAAGCTATTTGTGTGGCCAAAGAAGTACAGCCACAAATTTCTCCAGTCTGGAAACTGTAATTTCTTTCTTGCAATAATACTTTGAGAGTATAGAAAATAAGCATATAGTAGCAGGGTGAATCCAGTAATTTGAAAAATAATAGTAAGTTACTTGAACTACAGGAAAAAATCCAGTTTCTTAGCAAATATTTCAGGCAAAAAGTTGATTTATCATTTATGTTTAATAATATTTTTTCCTCTGTGTTTAAAATGTGAGAGAATTATTCTGGATTTTTGTTCTTTGAACATATGCCTAGTAAAAAAAAATGTTAGAAAAATTCAATTAACAGACCTGAAATAGTATTAGTTAGAAATAAATATAGACGTAAATGTCACTGTAGCATGTAAATACAAATGAGTAATCTTATAGGATATGCATATACCTACTGTTTGACTCAAGGTGGACCAGAAACAGAGGTTGCCATCACACTATTAATGCAGTACAGCAATGATGTGGCTCCAAAAAACATGTAAAAATGCAGAAGAAATGAGGGCAAAATCATGTTATGTTCACCTTTTTGCCCGCTGGGATTTCTGTGGTGCTAAGTGAGAGCCTAGGGTGACCATTACAGAAGGGAATTTGCAACAACGCAGTTAGCTAAGGGACATGTTTGGAATAAGATATAAAGGAAATGCTTCTTACTCAGGTGTGCAGAGCCACATCAGAGCAGGAAAGCTGAGGAGCTCTATGGGCTGCATGGGAACATCTAGAACATGCAGCAAACTGGGCTGGAGCTCTTTTTTTTTTCATCTTCGTGTCTGTTGTGTAGGACACTTCTTCAGTAGTTCTGCATCTTATCCCAGAAAAAGCCATGGAAGGTTCAGGAAGGATCCCACTGAAATTGACTTCTAAATCATATGCACTTTGGTGGGAGTCAAGTTAGACCTAAATGCGAAGAGGCAGGAAAACACATAGCAATTTCTCCTGTTTCTACAAAGCTTGGAGAACTCAGCAGTTAGGGCTGAGCTGAACACTCTCAACTCCCACTCCCACTTTGGAGCTCGGATGAATCTCTCCTGAGCTGGTCTTCTCTCCCTGGACAATTACAGTCTGAAAAAAACTTCAGTGTAAGGCCTGTGAAGAGGTGTTTAGGATCTGTTATAAAAAGTGTAGTATATTCTACTCTTCATGTGTGGAAATGTGAAATGGAAATTACATTAGTTTGGGTGGAAGCAGCCACTGTACTGAAAATGTGTTGTAGGTTCCTATAAAGGAAACAAAGCTAATGGAGAAAGCTCAAACCCATTACAGACAATGACCTTTTCCACACAGACCTTGCACCACTATTATGGGAGAGGTACTTGCTCACTTTCAGGGCTTTTCTTTCATTCTTGGAACTCCTTCCAAGCATCTTTTGTATTCATGCACCAAATATTGGTAAAAAGAAGCATGGTAGTCTACTTAGTGTGTTAGAAGAATTTTAAGAAATAGTTGTTGTTTTACACAATTTCCCTGTGTGAATATAATAGCACAGCTCTGGTCTTTTGGATAAATAAATGTCAAAGTTTTTATGTTTTTGAAAAAGATGTACTCTGACTCTTTGTTAAATTTTATGCTAGTTACAAGAAATATTAATCCAGAAGAAAAATATTCCATATATTTAAAGCACAAGCATAGTTGAACTTTCAAGGGCTGTTCCTGACTATAAATTTGCATACTTAACAGTAGTGTTGTATATCAGCATTCTGAGAAAATTCTGGGGGCTGAACAGCTCTGAGGCTTCATCTTTTGTATGTAGCCAGAATGCTTTCATGGCTCTTGATTAGAGTTACCCCAAAAATCCTCAGGCCACCAGTACAACTGTACTGCACCTGTTTAAGGTTGGCCACATTTTACCTAAGGTAACACATTTAGAGGAGAACATGTATCTTATTTTTGTAAGTGGCTCTCCCTTTAGACAGCAGACTAGTCTGACACACCTGTCAACAATGTGATTTCAAAATCTGGTGCAAAAGAGGCAGAATCTCCTGCGTCTAGACTTGCCACATTTTTTGGGAGGAGTAATAGCTTTATTCAGCTGTGTAAAAGTCAGGTTANAAAATGTGATTCATCATCTATGTTTTACTACTGGCTCTCTTTATCCTTTAATTCAATATCTGTTTTTATGTTAGCAGGATGACACAACAGCTAGATAGAGTGAGCTCATTCCACTCATTACTGGTTTTGGACTGAAGTTAGATATGATGGTGGTCCATGGTTCAGTGCAATAATAAGTTTGGGGTGATTGAGTTACAGCAGAAGAGAAATGGCAGATCTGGGGCAGCTCTGGGTCTGTCAGACCGTGTGGGTAACACAAACATGACTGTTTTAACATGGTGGACTTGTTCCCTTCAGGTCACCCAGCACACTGGCACTGGGGACAAGGTGAAGAGCTGGCGAGGTCTGGGAAGCTGGCTCAGGGACCCTGTACTGCCTGGACACCAGATTGTGCTAATCTGTCCCTCTAGGTGACAGCAACTATGTAGTGATGCTGCTAAAAATCTCTGTGTGAGGCCTGCAAGAGCTCAACCCCTGGGGCTGTGTGCTACCAGCATCACCGCTGGCAATGCCTCTGTTTCCAGTGGCTCTCACTTCACCCCTCTGTAAGGAGGTAAGAGCTGATGCTCAGTGACAGCACCTGACCAGAAATATGGGACTCATGAACCTCCCTGAAACTGTTTTATAGAAACCAACGGGGCAGGTGAACAGTCAGTCACTCCAAAACCTCCTCATGGCCTGTGTGTGGTATTTGCTGCTCCATAGCTAATAGCACATCATGAAA
>VZUA01083397.1:13560-40185 GCA_013401035.1 Horornis vulcanius
AAATATGACATCTTGTTTCTAAGGAGACAACTACTTTGGACACTTCCTAATGGTTTACTCTCATTAAAAGCTTGGTAATTAAAGGCCTTGTAAAATGCATTTGCACCTTTAAGCCACAGTAACTTGTTCTTTTTGAGTATGAACCAGAAGGGAATGAACATTATACCAGAATCTTTTGCACTCAACTTTTTTCTTGCATAAAAGTGAGGTGTTTTTTTTTTTTTGCCAAGTCTTGTGTCTCTCCTTCCAGTATTTCCAGAGATAATGGGTCATTTGAAAGCTTCTACCCTTTGATCCAATAAACATCTACTCACAGTTAGGTAGACTGAGAAAATCTGAGAAAGTCAGAATTTAATTCTGAGCTGTTGAAGGTTGTGGCTTCAAGGAGCCAAGAATCATAGTGCTTTGTGTGCCAAGGCTGGCCTGGTCTAATGTGCTATTAGAGCAAGCACATTACTGCTGGTAAGCAGGTTTTTAAACACTTGTTATTTGAGGTCTTTGAAAGACTTCTGGTTAAGAACCTGCTTGGAAAATATTTTGTGGGCCTGTAAAGTTGCTGATCAGAGAAATTGCACTGTGGATTTGCACCTCTTCAGTGTGTGTTGCGGGCCATGACTAAAGGCAAGGTTTGTACCTTAAAGGTGCTGGGGATTCCTGCCCTCATTTTACACTGAAGTTGAATATAAATGTATGATGCCACACAGATTTAGTGTTAGTGTAGTGGTATGTATTTGACCACGCTGACTTAGAATGGACTTCAATTTAGAAAGTCTGTTTAATTGGTAGTGGTGGTGGATTTTTGTTTGTTTGTTTACTCTGTCAGGTATAAATAGGCTGTGATCTTACTGCTTCTCTCTTGCATTTGTGTTTTGCATAAGAGGTGGTTCAGATGGTTTTAAAGGACTGATTGATGACTGGACTAGCACTTCAAACTGTCTTCAAAGTTGTGTTTGTTTCAAAAAACATCTTCCTAAATTCTGCTAGTCACTTAGCTTTGCATATCTGTTTCTCTGTATGAGTAAGAACTTCCCATACTTGTGTGTACCTGTTGCAAGAATCTGTTTTTAGCTCAGTGGATAGAATGAAGGATAAGGTATGTGGACTTGGCAGTCTACTTCTTTGAGTTTATCCTGCTTTTGGAAGTAGTATTTGGATGCCTTTGGCTCAGTCCAAGCCCTGCAGAAGGAACATGTTCAGGCTGGCATTGTCAGACTAGATGATGGGTAACACACAGGTGAACCAGCCTGTCTTACAGCTGAATGTTACCCAACTGGGAGCATTGTGTTTAATTTATGGCTTCATGTTTTTTTCCCTGTTTTCAGCCTTCTTGCCCCTTTGTGGATGGATGTGATGGAGAGCTTACCTGAAATCTGAATTAGTATCTAAGCAAAATGGAGTGAGCACATACAGCCTTCATTGTTTCTTCAAAAGATGAATTAACAAAGGGACAGGGCTTGTATGGCCTGTGGTTGGGTTTGTCTCTGCTCTGTCATAAAACAGTCTGAGAGGAGAAGCAGAGACATGTGAAAGGAGGAAGACAAAGCTGAATTGCATCGCACAGCTTTAATGTGGGCTGGGAACAACTGTTCAGTTTGGCCACATTTTTCCTGCAGTAAATATGACTGACACAAAGCATTTCTGTCACTGCTGCTGACACCAGGCTTGCTTGAGTCTGACAAATCTGTGGAGAATGAAAAAAAGCTACCTTTCCCCGTAGAAACAAAGGCCCTTTTGAGAAGGAGGGCACATTATGGGCACTCCAGTTTCTTATTTCAGCTCTGCTGAAAGGCTCCATTGTAACCTCTGCTAACTCCTGCCCCCCTCTCTCCCCCTTGCGTTTACCTGCTGGGCAGGTGAAAGGATTGACTGATGAAAGCTGCCGAGGGGGAGGGAAGGAGGACAGCCCAAGGCTGGCTTGATGTGATTTAACAACCGGGTGCAAATAAGTACAAGGAAAAGATCTGGGTAATCAGGACAGTGAATGTGAATGCCCGGCGCTGGTGGTATCAAATGCAGCCCAAAAGCCACCCTGAAGCCTTTATTGCCCAGCTGTGAAAACAAAGGACATAAGAGAGAGTTACCTTTGTTGCATCTTATAGGCATCTTGGTTGAAGATTCAACATTTACTGCTCTCCATGAGCTGTTGTGTAGCAAATTGTGGTTGTTACTGATATTTCTCTTTTGCAAATTTTTCTGTGGAATGGGGGGGTACTTTAAATTTTTGATTGAATGAAAACCTGGAGTAAAATCACCCTCCTATTATTATTACTGAATAATACACACTTGGTTGTGCAGTTCATAGGCCTCATACTTGAAAATTAAAGCTTTTATTGACTTGTCTAATGTGTTTACAAATTAGCACATCAAACCCAAGATATAATTAGGCCAGTATTAAGGCTGGTGTTGACAGCTTCCTAACAGGCAGTGCAGTATTGTATAAGTTATGGTTTTCTGAAAGTTGTGACTAAAGCTTTATCTTCTGGGCTGGATGAAATCTTAGAATAATCACAGTTTCTAATTGATGTGTCACTGAAAATTGCGCCTGGTTGTGCTGATAACATGACAGTGCAGTGACTGTGAACAAGCTGAAACTAAAATTATCAGGGGAGTTACACTGGTGTTTCCCTAACAAGTTCCTCACTTTGTTTTGGGTGAGAGTGGAATTTCAGGTGTTTATTGCCTGTGCTACACCTGATTCATTTAAATGTCTGATTTGTTGTTAAGATAACATTACCTTGGATCCTCTTCCCAGAATTTTGCACCATAGCTTTATACTCCTACAACTTTGACAATTGGGAAGCTTTTCTGTGTTGCCTCAATAGCTATCACAGTGCAGAGAAATTCTTCTTTGCCTGTGCTGGATTAGGAAACTGCCCTGTTTCAATTCTGAGTCTGTTGATAAATTCCTAATTTCATACAGCCTTCTCTAGGAAGTTTTGTATGTGTAGCTGTGCAAAGGTTGGTTAGCAGTAGCTTGAAGAGTGACAGTAAAAAGATTGACTTCTCAAAATTTGTTTTTAATAATGCAAACCTAACACTTAAATTACTTTCTTAGAATATAATTAGCTAAGGCTGGAGAATAAGTTATCAAAACTCAGTGGTCTTGGAGCCTGTAGTACTAATCTTGGCTTACTACCTAAAGGTAAAATAATTACTGTCTACTCTTTTGTCCGGCCTAATGAGTTGGCAAGCAGAAAATTGGGAAATGCTCCAATATTTTCAGTTTTATCTTCTAAAGAGGCTCATCTTCCCTTAAGAGAACCTCAGGCTGGGGTACCCAGTATTTAGAGGAGGGAGGGCTTTTCTTGCAGTTTAGGAATTGTGATCAAATGGGTAAAACCGAAGCAAACTGGCAGTCTCTGGAGTCAGCTGGATCCTCCTATGCTGTGTCTTTGAGCAGGACATTAAAGTGCTTTGCAGCAGCTGGGGCACCTCGGGCTATGGCTTGACCACGGAAATGAAACCGGCTCCATTTGATTCTCGTGCAGGGGATTAAGTTGGGAAATCACTATGCAGGAAATAAAGTCCAGGTGTTACTTTTAGGCTGAATAAAGCATAAAACTTAAGTGATGTGGTAGCTTTGCTTCAGACCTGATGGAAATGAGGATGGGAGTGAGGTGCAAGTGCCATAGATGGAGGGTTCTCTGTTTTGTTTTCTTTTCCAGTAGTGAGTGTAATGAACTCCTATTCTGTAGCAGGCCAGCTTGCCTTAGAAGAAGGTATTTTCCAGAAGTTGGGCCTATAAGGATCCGTGTTTTCCAGGAAGCATCCCTCTTAATCTTCCATATTAATCTATGGGCATACCAGCCCTCTTTACCTAGCTGTGTGTAAGAGCTGTGCATTAGCACTTCTGAAAACCTCACTGAGCTATTTTCCAAGCAGCTTGGTGACATGCTGTAAGTATGGCAGGATATTATTCCCTGGTGTGTAAATGCATCAGGTGTGCTCAGTGTGGTGTGTACAAATACTCCAAATCTTCCTCCTGGAGCAGTTGTAAATTGTGCTTTAGGGAAGCCACCAAGGCCAAGCAACACTGCTCCCTGTGACAGTGATATCTTTTTAGTCCCAAATGGCTTTGAATTACTCTGAGGTGGCCTAGCAGGCTCCTGCTCTCATTAAATTCCAGTGTTCCTCGTGTTCCCTCTGGGAAATGGATATGGATTGCATTAGTTATCCTGACTGCTCACAGGAAATCTGTTTTGTTTCCTTGATGAGCACTGATGTTCACTTGTAGCTCTGCATTGCTTTGCACCGTTTCTTCATGTCAGTCACCGAAAAGAGGTCAGGAAGGCTGACCTGTATGGAATTTGGCAGATAAGGCTGATCTTACAACGCACAGTGTTTGTGTCAGACTTTGAAATTGTGCTGAGCAGTTGGTTTACAGAAGTGTTGCTGATGTGGAGTGATGGAGTGTGTTGTATTGACTGACTATGCTGTGCTTATGCAGAGTTATTTATAATCTTAACATCAAGAGCTGCTCAGGCTACTGTTTTCAGAATATTTCTCTTTCATTTCTGTTGCACTTCTAGATATCCTGGCTGTGGAGCCAGGGATTCTTGGCATGCGTTCATCATTAGGCTGTTGTTCAGCAAATCAAAAGGTTTGAACACCTTTCAGCAGAAGAAGCTGCCATTAAGTACTGTATTTCAGACTGCCATGCCATGTTGATTTTCTGCCCAACAATGTCCATGAAACAAGCTGCTGATTATGGTTTTTCCTTCTCTCCCCCAGACTGTGGAACATGGATTTCCCCACCAGCCCAGTGCCCTGGGCTACAGCCCATTTCTCCGACTCATGGCCATTGGGACACGATCAGGAGCCATCAAATTGTATCCTTTGAACACCTTAGGTGAGAGCTCTCTAACCTCAACAGAATTAGTGCAGCTTTGAAGACACTTCAAAAGTTAGATTAAGTATGAATTTGCAAGCAAGGGTTACTGGAACACTGAAAGTTTGCCAGGCTTTGGAGTGATTTTGGTCTGATCCGGGTTGGATTATCTTTCCAAGAGCTGAGCTGCAGCTCCAACAGAAGCTGAGCTGATGCAGATATTAAACAAGACTCTGCTCTTGCTATGTAGAAGGTCAGACTAGATCTGACCTAAGTTTAGCAATCCTTCACATTGTAAATTCCAAGGTTGTTTAAATATTTGGGGCAGGGTTCCTTTTTCTTTTTTCTTTTTTTTTTTATTTTCTTTCTAAAGCAGTTCTATTTCAAAGGTTAAAGCTGAAGTCAGAAATACTTTCTACTTCCTGAGTTTTTGACCAACCAGGAATTAAAGACCTAAACACTGAAGGTGGCAATTTATTTTTTTAAGCTGATGACATCCAGTCTGATTTTTTTGTGTGTGAGATAATTCTCATAGCAGAGACCAGTTAGATGAGCTGTAGAACAGGCATGTCACCCAGCCCAGAAAGGAAAAGTTGGTGCTGTCTCTGCCAGCTTAATCATTCATTGCTGGGGTTGTTTGTGCTCAGAGGCTGGACTCCACATGCAGGCAGTAGCCATCTGTCTCCTGGTTACAAATTAGTTAAGCAGGATTGTAGTGTCTGGGAAACCACTGAACATCCCTGAGAAAAAAACAGGGTCTAGGCACCTCTTCTGCATATACTGAAGGAATAAATGAACTTCCCTGTTCTCCACAATGAGCACAGCCTGCAGATTTTACAAACATGTAAAATCAAAAGTAGATTTGCATTGATTCTTTGCAATCCAGCTCACCAACAGCAAAACATGGTTTCAAACTAATCTCTTTTCGTCTTGCTTGCTAGCAAGCTTCTTATCAATTAATTGTAGCTGTGGGTCACCTTAAATACTGTAGATCCTCAACAAACTCATCAGATATGGTGCTCCCGGGGTGGAGTTTATGGGTTTACATGAAGAAAACAACACTGTAATGCAGATTCACTTTATACCTGATCAGGTAAGTGCATTTTCCGTACCTCTATGACTTACGTAGATCTCTCCTAAACAGGTGTTGATTTTATTCTAGGGTCTGAGCTCCTATTACCAAGTATATTCAAATGCTGCTTGGTTGGGAATGTTTATCCCAGTGTATTTTGTGCTTTTAGCAGCGCTTGTTGCTGTGGAGATGCTCAGTAAAACTAAAAGAGAAGCTTTAAACTAAAGAGTAGCTTTATTGTTCATAACTGTTAGTCATTTATCTCCAGCAACATCCTGGGAATGGTAATAAGGCCAGGATAGTTCAGGCAATCTGCTGCAGAAGCAAGAAATTCCTCCTCCTTCTGCAGCCCCTATTTTTTCAGTAGGACTGGATGGTCTTTCCTCTGCACAACAGATAGAGCAGGAGCTGCTACTGAGCTGATTTAATTATTTTCAGGAGCTCAAAACAGCACTGCTAGCCTCATCTACTGTTAAGTTTGTTGCCTTTGTGTTTGGGGGTATTGAATCTTGCTCCTGGGGATTGCTGAACAGTTACTGCCACACTCTAAAAATAGGAAAGCAGAATTTTCCAAATGTCTGATGGCTGTCTAACCACTTTCCCTTTCCCTTGACTGTCAGACTGGTGTCTTGGTCACACACTTTGTTGCCTGATGCCTCCAGTGTAGCACAAGTGGCCTCTTTTTGAGAGGGATTTAATTCTTGAGGTGGTTTTGGGTGTCTGTTTGCTTAACTAATGGTATAAACTGAAACTCCCATGGGGAGTGTTGCACCAGGTGTGGCTGCAGCAGGTAAAATACTTCAATTTGAACATCCAGCCAGCAGGGCTGGGCTCATAAAAGGTTTCTGACACAACCCTCCAGAATGAGGTTGGACGCGAAGAATGTGAGGAGTGTGGTGTAGCAGAGTGTATCAGCCCCACCCAAAGCTGGGGTGTGTTCAGCAAACCTGTGCTGAGGCAGAAGGAGGTGAGATACAGCCTGCAGCTGCATGGTTGGGCTATACAGCACAGGCTGATCTTCTTCAGGAGCTAAATCCTTGACATCCCCCTCAGTGATAACCTGTGCCTTTATAACAGGGTTTTTAGCTTCTAGGCTGCTTCTTGTCTCCCTCCACCCCCAAATCCCATTGCTGCAATGTTTGTCCACTGCCATAAAAAACTGAACCAGCTCCCCAGTCCTGTTTTAGAAGGGAATTATGAACTGCAGCAACTCTACTGCTAAATTTACTGTGTTATATTTAATACTGGCATTCTGAAAAAAGCAAGTTTTGTGATTTTGCAGTGCCAGCTGGTGACTCTGCTGGATGATAACAGCTTGCACCTCTGGAGCCTGAAGCAGCACGGAGGAGCATCCGAGCTGCGGGAAGAGCATCGCTTCACCCTCAAAGGGCCACCTGGGTAAGGCACAGGAGGGGCTTGGAGCTGGTCTGGGGAGAAGCAAGCCGGAAAATTCTGCTGTTGTTTAAGCTAGAGCTTGTGCAGTTCTTACAGCCTGCCACTCCTCTGAATGCATTGAAAGGGCATCCATGGAAACCAACCAGAAGCTGGCTAGGGCAGGGGAGACCAGCCTTTAAAAGTGCTCAACCAGTGCAAAGGGTGACATCTTTTAAAATATTGTCCATCCACTGCTGTGAATACAGGAGCTGTTAATCTTAAGGTTAGGTAAATCTAACCATGACTTAAATCAGACTTTGAAGTGCTGTTGTGGTTTTAGTTTCTCTTGATCTTGCCAGTTTTAGGTGAGCTATTTTTAGGAACACTTGGAGAGTGTTCTGTAAAAAAGGTGTCTGGTTCTTTGTCCATGCACTTGTCAAAAATTTCTGATATAATTTAAAGATGATGTTTTCCTTCTTAAAAAAAATCATTCCTCCAAAACAAATGACACTGATAAATGTCCCTGTTATGTTGTTAACTCTCCCAAATTCAATAACAAGAGTCTCTTTGCATCCCCAGCTCTCCACCAAGTGCCACCCAGGTAACAGCTGTGCTTCCACATTCCTCACGGGAAGTGCTGTACCTTGGCACAGAGAGTGGCAACATCTTTGTGGTGGAGTTGCCCTCGTTCCGAGTGTTGGAGGACAGGACCATCACCCCTGAGGCTGTGCTGCAGCGGTGAGTGAGCAAACAAGAGCTGGAATCTCATTACCAGACACATCCTTTGTTAAAATGTCACCCCAGATTATGTACTGGGGCCTCACTATTGTGTTAAGCATTGTCCATATTTGCCTGACTCTGATGAAAGTAACTTTTGGTCCTGGTGTGTGTTCAGTAACAGTCTGGTGCTGTCACTGTGGAGGTAAAGCATGTTCACTTGGGGTGAATCTGCAAACCTTGTGCCCTAGCCCTTGTGTTTAGTTTTGGGAAAAAAAATCATTTAGCTGTAATTACCCATTTATTTTTTCAACCACTGGCAGAACATCTGATGCTGCTTTTTTCAAATGGGGTTTTTATCACTCTGCTGAGTGCTGCTGAAAACCATCCTACTTCACATCTCCTACTGACATTTCCATCTTACCTTTATTCTGTAAGAATAGGGTGGGTGGTTCAAACTGTCTTTACAGTCCTGGGATCCAGTCCTGGAATTCATTGTAAACCTTGGCCTTTCCTTGAAGAAAACAGGACTGGGTGCCTGTCCATGTGGTAGGCCTGGTGTGACATCTCCCGTAAGATATTTCTGCTGCACGAAGGATTTGTAGGAAGATTGTAATTGCCTGTTTCAACTTTGTTGCTAAATTTCTCATTCTTACACCTTTTATTACAGTCCTTTCAGGTTGTACCTGGAATCAGCTTCTCTTGGTTTTTCTCTTCTGCTCCTGCAGGATACCAGAAGATAACTGCAACAGGCGATCCTGTGAACTGGTGGAAGCCCTTCGGGAGCATCCTAAGAACCCTGACCAGATCCTAATTGGATACAGCAGAGCCTTGATTGTCCTCTGGGACCTGCAGAGTAACAAAGCAATACACCATTTCCTGGGCAGCCAGGTATTGTATTGATTCAAGCCAGAGTCAGTTCAGCAGGGCAGGAAGGGCTCTCATTATAGTCTGAAGACAAATCAGGTGCAGGGAGAGCTTGACAAAGAAGTGGTTTTAGTAAGAATGGGTTGTTTTGGGGAGATAACAGCTCTCTGGAGAGCAGTCATTTGTGTGGCTTTCTTTTCAGCAACTGGAGAACCTCTACTGGCAGAGGGATGGCAGTAAATTCATTAGTTGTCACTATGATGGAAGTTACACCCAGTGGCCAGTATCCAGTGACAACAGGCAGTCAGAGCCTCTGGAAAACACGGTGCCTTATGGTCAGTAAGTGAAATCTGTTGTGTATTTGTCTAAACTCAAACTAATTCTGACCTTGTGTAGGATACTCATATCACAATTGTCCCTAGTGTTTAATGGCAAAATGCAGAGCTACCTCTTGAATGGCTTATGGGGCTGGACTAAGGGATTTCAGCCCAGTTTTTATCTTGGATTTGAAACATCTTTGCATTGTTGAAGTGTGTCCTGAACATGAAGAGCAAGTCTTGACAATATGAGTGCCCCTTATGAAGAAGGGGTGGTGATTCAGCTCTTTGTTTTAGCTGGTGTCCTGTTCAGCAGGAGTTGCTTGGATCCTGTGTAATTAATAGTGAGCTGAGTGTATTTTCTGTTGACCTGAGCAGTGAAGCTTCTGATTTGATGGAAACCATCAAATGGGGATGACCTCACCTTTCAAGTGCAGAGAAACTTCTAAAGCTCTATCACTTTATATTAGTTTCAGGAACGGCTGTGATTTTAGCAATCCTTTCTGGTTAATCAGCTCCTCCAGCAGCATTTCCACTCCCTGGTAGCCATCAGCAGCATGGTTTAGGACTTCCCCTGAGCCTAAGCTGTGTTTTGCTGCAGAGTGCTGTGGTCATTGTGTCCCAGAAGACTTGTCTGATGTGGCTTGGTCTGGGGAGGTGGTGTTGGCTCCTACTAATTTAGGTGGCTCTCCTTGGGGTGGAGGCTGAGGTGACCTGGCTGGAGCAGAATCAGCAACTTCTGATGTAAAGATGCACTTACTGAATTGTAGCAAATAACTCTGTTTTCTCAGGTCCTTTTCCTTGCAAGGCCATCTCCAAGATCTACTGGCAGACAACAAAAAATGGGTGAGTTTGTGGTCTGTCCCTTCAATCTCTCCTATTTGAAGGATGCAGCGTGCAATGCCATATGAACCCCTTAGAACCCTTTAAGAACTTGTTGTCAAACTTTCTTTGACATTTCTGTAAAATTTTTCTCACTCCTCACTTCAGCACAGACCTCTTTAACCCTTTATTTCTCTTAAGGCTTCCCTACATAATATTCCAAGGAGGAATGCCCCGGGCTAGCTACGGGGACCGGCACAGTATCTCTGTTATCCACGGCAGCCAACAAACAGCCTTTGACTTCACCTCACGAGTGATAGACTTCTTCATAATCTTCAGTTCAGATCCTGCTGCAGGTATGTGATGGAAGGGCATTACTGAGGAATTAGGGTAGCTGTGTACGTGTGGAAATCTGCCTGGTATAAATAGCACATGAAATGTGATAAGGAGGTCAGTTGTTTGGGGAGTTTCTGAGACTTCAGCAAAGAATCACAGAATCATTTCGTTTGGCAAAGACCCTTAAAATTGAGTCCAGCTGTGAAAGATGCCCATTTAAAAGTGAAATGTATAATACTGGTGTAAATAAAAGGCTGGTTACAAATGCCATACATTCCTCAAAATAGTTAGGCTACTCTGTAAATGAGAAAAGATCTCTTAAGCTTATATCTGTTTAAGCTGGACACTGGGCATAACCAGGTCATGAAATGACGATATGAATATTGTTGTTTGGAAATAGCACTTCAAAGGAGGCTGATAATTAAAACCAGAATTTACTCCCACTGAGACACTGCTTCTTTTAATTAGTACCTGGATTTGTGTCTGGAGCTTTGGGTAATAAATCAGCAAAGGGTGACATAAAACCAAGGGTCAGTATATGCAGAACTTAATTTCCTTACTGCTGGTGAACATGGATGTAAACAGAATAGTTCTCATTCCAGGAATTGTGTAGAGCTTGTCAGATTCTTGCTTCTGTTGAGGAGCCTTCTTGCACTTTCTGCAGTAACTGTACATTCCTCCTTTTCATGAAACTGTAAAGGGTTTTCCCCTAGAACTCTTTGTTTAATGCTGGTGTAGTTCTTGCTTCTGGCTGACTTGGAGTAACTGAGTATAAAATGCTATTTCAAGCTCCAAAAGTGTGCAATGTTGGAAGCTGGATCAGACTAAACTGCAAATTGTTTAGGAGCTTGTAAGTAAATCTTCTGTTACTGGACCTTCTCAGGCTTTCTAGTCTCTGGTTTGCCTGCTAGACTGGTTTCCAAACCAAATTGTTCTGTGTCCTGCCAGGGAGGGTGGTGAGAGCCATCCCTCTGGCCTGTTCTGGGAAGCAGGGCACAGATCCAGGGGAGGAATGTCTTGGGAAAAGAGGCAGAAAGAAACAGCTTTTGGATTCCCTCTTGACTCTCTTCCTAGATCTTAACAGACCCTCTGAGGTCACTGAAAGGAGAGCAGAGAAATGCCGTGTAACTGAGCAGAAATGCCTGTATGTGTCTGTTAGCGATTTTCCCTGCACAACGCTGCCTTTATAGACATCTTTCAAGTGTGCAGAACCTACAGGTCTAAACCTTCAAGCTCACAGTGCTGATGAACTTGAGTTACAGTTTCATAGCTCAAGTTTAATACCTTTTGATGTTAATGAAGGAGACCCTTTTACTTTCTATGAAATTGTCAGAGTGGAGATTCTGGACAGTGGAACAAAAGTCTTAAAGATGAAAGAAATCCGAGTTTTTTAGTTTAGAGTTGGACTGCTTAGAGTTCAGGTTCTGGATATGATCAGAAATGCTTTAGGGTGAAATAACTGAACAAACAGGCTTCGTATTTCTACTTCCCAAGAATTGAATTACCCAGTTAACACCACTGCCGGTGGGTTCAGACAGGAGCTACTACCGGAAACTGAAACTGTTGCACTTAGATGAGGAAGTTTTTTATGATAAAATGAGTTTTCTGTGGTCGACAAGCTTCCTTGTGGCTGATTTCCTAAGCTTAGTGGATCTACGTAGCTTGCCTTGTTTGCCCTTAAGCAGTCTTCCCTGCACTGGCAATACCAAGGTATTAATTGTATACCAAAGCCACTTAATTTAATAAGCACAAAGCTTATGCATTGTAGCATGGTCATAGCTGGTGACTTTCCACTACCCTGAATATGCTGTGGAAACAGCTTTTAAAAAGGCCAGCCCTTCCTGTTTCTTTTCTTTTTTTTTTTTTTTTAAGTGAGGTGGGTGAGTGTATGGCAATCATGACAAATTCTACTGTGCCTGCTACTTCAGCAGCTTAAAATAGATTCTTGCCATAAGAAATGAGCTCAGATGTGTGTTTTTGCAAGGAAAAAAAAAATTGTGTAAAACAGAGCACTTTTGGTTAATGTTGGCAACAGCAAACTGCAGGGCTGTTACAGTACAGGGATGATATTATTTGTTTTATTATGAAGTCCTGTGGGCAACTGCAAATGATAGTACATAGGAAAGCAAAGTAAAACTGAATAGAAAAAGAATTTTTCATTAAGACACTGAACTAATTAGTGATGTGTTGTGGCTGGGCCTAGTCTGAGGTGAAACCTGGGATGCCTCACTAGCGATGCCAAGTACTAATTACTTGAATTTCACTTTGCTGAGTGGACAGTGTTGGTATGTGCCTTCTTGCAAGTGTATACCAGCTAATCAACCAAGTAAAGGAGGGAAGTAAAACTAGAGTTTAGGAAGGAAGGTCAGGGAAGAGCTGAGTTAGGTAGTTTGCTAATGGCTCACTGTTTATCAACCCAAATCCAGCTTTATATTCACTCAGATTTCTGTAGCTGTGTTAATTATCACTGCTGTGAACTAGTCTGTGGTTTTGGTTTTCCCCACCAGTTTGCTGCTATGGCTGACTCGTGAACCTTGCTGCAATAATGTCCTTGTGGACTAAATTTTTTTCGCTCAAGATTTTCCATTGTAACTGGAATTAAAATTCTTGTTTGTGTCAGATGTCACCAGTAAAGTTACATTAACATATTTCTTTTGTAGTTGTTCCTAATACACATAAGAATTATTAAGTGATGTACACATCTTTAAAAAGAAAGTCTAGATGATGTGTCACAACATATGAGAAGAAAAGATGAAAAGTAGAAGAGCTGAATTGTAAATACTTGTCAGTTCAAGCAGAGAAGCATTCTGCAGAACCCAAGGCATTAGCATGTTTAAGCAGCTTAGCCTGGATGGACTGTGGTCCTAACACAGCACTAAATGGGTCACTGCTGAGGTGCATGCATGTCTTTCCACCCAGTACTGTTAATTAGCTGCAGGTAAAGTCTTTGGAATTCTGGCTGTTACAGTAGTAAGTATGAACTTATTGCAGTTACAGTAGTAAGTATGTGTTATTTAGTCGTTAAGAATTTTTTTGCCCTGCAATGGAATCTATTAAAAGTCACTGTCACAGTCCCAGGAGTGATGTAAAGAAACATGAATTGGCAGTAAATCTGTGAATGTCTTCAGATCCATTCATACTCAATGGGTCCAATTAACACAGAAGCGTTTAAGATTTTTTCTAACAAAAATGTTGATGTGGAGCTGTGCAACTACAGTTTTCAAAGCAGCCTTACAGGAAACTTGTTTGCACTGACCTTGGATGGTCGGTTCTGTCAGCCTCAATGAATGTTGTTTCTGCAGAGTTTGATGACCCCTCTGCCCTGGTGGTGCTGGCAGAAGAAGAGCTCGTGGTCATAGATTTGAAAAGCGCAGGCTGGCCAGCAGTGCACCCTCCATACCTGGCCTCCCTGCACTGCTCAGCCATCACCTGCTCTCACCATGTGTCCAACATCCCACTGAAGCTCTGGGAGCGGATTATCAGTGCTGGGAGCAAGCAGAACATTCACTACTCCAGCATGGTATGGTAGCTGTGCGTCCCCCCTGTGCGTCCCCCCTGTGCGTCCCCCCTGTTCCTGCATGTTTAGGTCAGTGTGACTGCCCAGGATATGGGTGGTCTGTATTGCTGATGATCTGCAGAGGGCTCAGCCCCACCAGATACTGTCTTGCCTCTTAACAGGGTCAAGAGAGGCTTTTTCCCAAAGCACCACCAGTACAGTTACACTGGAGAATTAAAATGTGATATTTTTTTAAGCTTTGACAAGCCAGAGGGAAAGTCTAAGTGTTCCCAGCTGTTGGTGGTAACAAAGTTCTCATGTAAAAGCTTGAAGCTTCTCAGGGAAATGTGTAGAATGCCTTCTAAAAGGCACAGTTGGTGTCAGAATGGGAACATCTAATCCAAACAAAAGCTGACGGCATGGACCGTTTCACTGCCACTTGCACTGGAGTTCATGCCCTCCTGCTGACTTTATATTCTCTCCACACTGTCACTGGCAGTCACACATTTCTCTTACTGTATTTGTAGCCGTGGCCAATTGATGGTGGCACCAACATCGCTCCAGATCCTCCACAGAGGGACTTGCTGCTAACAGGGTAGGTACTGACCGAGAACCATCAGGGAGCCCTTTTCAGCTCCAGTTCCCCTTTTTTGACTGACTGAGGTTTTGCTGTGGAGTTAAAGTCTGCTTATCTTTTAGGGCAGAGACTGCAGCTTTACGGTGCAGCTTCTCAAAGCTGTGCTGCTGGCTTTGTAAGGCCAGTTTATTGTGCTGCTTCTGAGCAAACAGGTCATGATGTCCACAGATAATCCAGAAAGTGGCTGATTTTTAGTTTTGATGTGTTAGCCATTCACACTACTCCCAAAGTACGTAGGAGTGCAGGCGCTAATCCAGGCTGGTTCAAAGGCAGCAGTGTAAAAGTGGAGCTTAAGCTTTCACATTTTGAAGCATTTTTCCCCCTACCTTACACTCTTGAGTCTTAAAATAGAGGTTAGCTTAGACTCCTGTCTGCTTTGATCAGCATGACCAGATCTAGCTAAGAGGTGGAAGTAGCTAGCAAGAGATTGTCTCATTGCATAAAAATGTACTATTTTTTTTTCAAAGCACTTTTGAGAGTTTAACTGGACTGTTCGTCAGATTTCATTCTTGATGGAGCATGTTAGAAGCTCCTACCCTTGTGTTGGAAGACTTGCAAATTTTCACCTGGAGAACTAAGACTAAACTTGATTTTTTTATTTCTTTTTAAATTTTATTTTTTCCTTTCTATCACAGTAACAGTTTTTCTGCCTGGATGAATTTTTCCTTCCATATGCTAAGCTTTTTTTGCCTTTTCCATGTCTTTTTGGCATAATCTTAAATTAGTGTAATGGTGTCAGGCCACCAAGAACAGCTGAATTAAAAAACCCAACAACCTAAAACAAAAACCAAAACCACAAAAAATACACAAGAAGACAAAAATCTTTCTCTTTGTGGTTTGTTTTTTTTTGGTTCTGTATTTTCCCGTTTGTTTTATCCTCCGTGTGCTGTTCTCCTGTGTGATGTATGCTCCTGTATGCTCCCCCTCCAGGCATGAGGATGGCACGGTGAGGTTTTGGGATGCCTCTGGTGTCTGCTTGCACCTCCTTTATAAGCTGAGCACAGTGAGAGTGTTCCTCACGGATGCTGATCCCAATGACAACATGAACACCCTGGGGGAGGATGAATGGCCTCCACTCCGCAAGGTGAGAGAGGTGCTGCTTGTAGAAACTTCCTGAAAACCTTGAGAGTTCTGATTCCTGCCCCAGTTAAAGACCAGCCCCTCTCTTTTCTCTTGTCTAGGTTGGTACCTTCGATCCTTACAGTGATGATCCAAGACTTGGGATCCAGAAGATCTATCTGTGTAAATACAGTGGATACTTGGCTGTGGCTGGTACAGCAGGACAGGTACTGGAATATGAACAATCAGCATAACCACTGTTTTCAGTGCAGGTTTCAGTGTAACCTGGAGATCTGCTAAAATTCAAAATGCCCATTTCTCTCATGGTAAATTGATCTGTTTTCTGGAAATGCTTCTTGGGACTCTGCTCTGATGAGGCCCCACCTTCCTGCATCCAGCACAGGAAGGACATGGAGATGGTGGAATGAATCCAGAGGAGGCCACCAAGTTGATTAGAGGGATGGAGCAGCTCTGCTGTGAGGAAAGGCTGAGAGAATTGGGATTGTTCAGCCTGGAAAAGGGAAGGTTTGGNAAGATCCTACAAGAAACATGGATACAGACTACTTACAAGGTCCTGGAGTGACAGAACAAGGAGGAGTAGCTTCAAACTGAAAAGAGACTAGGTTTAGATTAGATATTAGATGGAAAGAACTTCTTTACTGTGAAGGTGGTGAGGCATTGTAACAGGTTGCCTGGAGAAGTTGTATTTGCCTCATCCCTGAAAGTGTTTAAGGCCAGGCTGGATGGAACTCTCACCAGAAGAGGTGTCCTTGTGCATGGCAGGGGTTA
Source organism: Horornis vulcanius (assembly GCA_013401035.1). Lineage (NCBI taxonomy): Eukaryota > Metazoa > Chordata > Aves > Passeriformes > Scotocercidae > Horornis > Horornis vulcanius. The sequence continues at coordinate 29,875 of VZUA01083397.1, forward strand.
GACCTAGGTGATCTTTAAGGTGCCTTCCAACCCAAACCATTTTGGGATTTTCTGCTTTCTCTTGTTGGTATTTTAGACATTATCTGCTGTTATTTATCTGTCCTGAGAGGTGCTGTAGTTTAGGAAGGGCTGCAGCTTGGAGATCTTCCTGCACAGCAGAAGCTGCAGCAAAGGCTGTTCTCTTTCTTTCAGGTGCTGGTGATGGAACTGAATGATGAGGATGCAGAACACATGGTGGACCATGCTGAAGCAGATCTCCTGCAGGACCAAGAGGGTTATCGATGGAAGGGTCACGAGAAGCTAAAAACTCGAGATGGGCCTGTTCGATTTGAAGCTGGTTTTCAGCCCTTTGTCCTTGTCCAATGTCAGCCGCCAGCTGTGGTCACCTCTTTGGCCCTGCACTCGGAGTGGAAGCTGGTGGCCTTTGGTACCAGTCATGGGTTTGGGCTTTTTGACCATCAGCAGAAGCGACTGGTTTTTGTCAAGTAAGTGTCATCTTTGCAGGGGGTCTGTGGTAATCCTTATGTTAATGATGACCTGGAATTACTGACAAAGCAAGGTGTGATAAGTGATTTCTGGAGAGCTGTCCTTGTAGCAGGAAGCTGTGTTCTCTTTTCTCCACCCTTGAAGATCTTCTAGAATATATAAGTGTGTTCCAACATTTGTGTGTATCCTGTTGGACTCTTGGGAGTGATTGACACCCAGTAGAAAGTGACCATGTGGCTACTGTCTCCCTCTTCCAGGTGCACACTGCATCCCAGTGACCAGCTGGCCTTGGAAGGTCCCCTGTCTCGGGTGAAATCCTTGAAGAAGTCCCTCCGTCAGTCATTCCGGAGGATCAGAAGAAGCCGCGTCTCCAGTAGGAAGCGGCGAGGAGGTGGTGGGAATGCCTCAGAGGTGAGGGGTTCAGCTTTTTGGGGTACGTCTATTTGCAGCTTGGAGCCTGCTGAGACTGCCTAGAGCAGGAGGTGATCTCAGCCCTGCTATCAAATCAATAGCTATTGGTATGAGGGAAAAATGGCAATTTCTGATGCTGCTCTGTTAGATAAAAAGTCACGTTTTTAGAGAAATCAGTTCAGAGGACAAGTTCACTGGTATGACTCTGCTGTGCCTTTCTATTGCTGCCATTGTCCCTGCTGTGTCTGCCCCTGACTGACAGTGTCTCCTCACCTGTGAAGGTGCAAGAAGCAAATGCCAAGTTTGACCAGGACGCGTTGCAGGAGATGGAACTGGCTCCAGTCCAGCGCAAGATCGAGGCACGCTCAGCAGAAGACTCTTTCACTGGCTTTGTGCGAACCTTGTATTTTGCTGATACCTTCCTGAGAGACAGTGAGTAGGAAAATCATCTCTCTCTTCTTCCAGATGGGTTTTTACTTCTTCTGCCAAGGAGTGTATTAGGATTTACTGCCAGGAAAACTCGCCACATCCTGTGTCCTACTTTGTGCTGTGCTGAGAAAACCAATATAGAACAAGAGCATATGTTGTCATGTAGAACTGTTATTTAGCCATTCTGGGCTGCTGGCTAATCCAAGGCAAGTGGCAGTTCATCTTTGAATCAAGTCTTTATGTATGATTTTCAAATGTTCTAGATTGGCATGTGACTTTCTACTATAAACTTTTCCTTCTCTCATTGCTCTGAAGTTCACCCCTGTCTCCAGCAGAGCCTTTTAAATTTGGTGAAAGTGGTGGCAGAGCCCAAACTGATACCATGCACAAGTTTACTCTGCTCATCTGTGATAAAAATGTGTGAAAACTGGATGCAGCAATTGTGGTGGTTCATGTGGTGGTACTTTTGCCTTTGCTCACATGCATTGCCCTTTCTAAGGGCTGCTGGTGGTCATGTATTGGGAGAAAAAAATTAAGAACTTGCAGTTTGCCTGGCAGGTCTCCCCTAATGCAAAGATATTTAGGGTGCAAACAGAGGGAGATTTTGTATAGCCAGGAAAGGCTGTTAGGTTATGGATGATGCCTTGCTCATGGGCATTTTGTCACTCCAGGCTCCCGACACTGCCCATCCCTGTGGGCTGGCACCAATGGAGGGACAGTCTACGCTTTCTGTTTACGTGTTCCTCCAGCGGAGAGGAGGATGGATGAGCCTGTGAGGGCAGAGCAGGGTAAGTGCCTCGTGAAAGCATGGTTCTGCTGGGTCTGAGCCATCACTCAGAGCAGTTATGGCCAGAAAAGCAGGGTCGCTCAATTAGTGCTGTTTATCAGTGATTGGAGCCAAGTGTGGCAGAGTCTGAGCTAAGCAGTGCTCACTGCAGCAGCTGAACTGGAGCTTCAGCACTGCTTCATGTGCCTCAGCCTCATTTCCTACTCACTTCAGAAATGTAAATTTGTTTCAGCTGTCACTGAAGTTTGCCATCAACTCTTGCTGCACATGTCTCTTGTTCTGACAGCTGGGTCTCTTGTCTTTATGTAACAATGGTTTCTGTTTAACAGAGATCAGTCCAGTCAGAATGCTCTAATGCCCTTCAACTACCAAATCTTTTTGGGCAGCATTTCTGTAACCACAGTATATAGGTCTCCCGCACTGAGAGGATGTGAATGAGTTTCTAACAGTGTTTCTGACTAGACTCCTGTTTGTTTTTTCTGTTTGTTTTTCCTCCTTATCTTGCCTGTCTAGCCAAAGAGATTCAGCTGATGCACAGGGCTCCTGTTGTGGGGATACTTGTGTTGGATGGACGCAGCACTCCCCTCCCAGAACCTCTAGAAGTAGCACATGACCTTTCCAAGAGTCCTGATATGCAAGGCAGCCACCAGCTGCTAGTGGTATCTGAAGAGCAATTTAAGGTGAGTGTTACCTATTGAGGGAGGGAGGTGCCTGTAATCTGCTAAAGCACTGGGCACTGCTCAGTGGAGAGAGAACTCCTGGGGATGCTTGTTCTTCTGTACCTGAAGAACAGCCCTGGAAAAGCACTTCTGTTTGGTACAGTCCATAAATCAGGTGTGTGCTGGCAAACTGGGTGTTCAGTGTAGTGCTGCACATGCTGAATATAGAAATTTTATGCCTATATTACATTATACTCTTTGGACAAGGCCGCTTCTGCTTTTGGGTAAAAGCTTTTCTGTCGTTAGTGCAGAAGCAGGAATTTGTAGGTATTTTTGTGAAGTAGCTTAAAAGTTTCTTGTTTTGCACACTAGCTCAAACCCTGTTCACTTTCTGTATTAATTTGTAGCCAAATAGGGAAGAGTTTGAAAAAATAGGGGAGAAGTACAGTTACAGCCTGAAGGGTAAAACTGAAAGAAATTGATGTCAAAACAGAAAGAAATTCTCACACAGCCTGTGGCTGATTGATTCTCATGCCATGAGCAGGGGGTTGGCTCTGGTTACACCTGTGTGTATTCCCTGTGAATGGAAACATTATCCAGGGAGGGAGCAGCAGATGTCCTGGGGAGCTGCTGCTGCCTTTGTGCAGGAGGAGATGTCAGTGTCTCATTTCTGTGACAGGTCTTCACGTTGCCCAAGGTCAGCTCAAAACTGAAGCTCAAGCTGACAGCCCTGGAGGGCTGCAGGGTACGGAAGGTGACAGTTGCCAACTTTGGCAGCTGCAAGACTGATGATTACAGTGAGAATGACCTGGCAGTGCTGACCAACCTGGGAGACATCCAGATCATCTCCCTGCCCTTCCTCAAGTTGCAGATCCGCTACCCCTGCATCCGCAAGGAGGATGTGAGTGGCATTGCATCCTGTGTCTTCACCAAATATGGTCAAGGTGAGGTGGGCTTCTCCCAGGTCATCCCTCCTGTTGTGTGTTTGAGATAATGGGAAACAGCTTAGTGGTTTTTAGCTGGCTCTGTATACATGTGAGACTATTTCAGAAATGTGTTCATTGTGTGTTTCTGGGCAATACCAGCTGCCAATAGATACCAACTTGAGTTAGAAAAAGTAGGAGTGAGTTTATTCCATTACTGTTAATGAATACAAGAGTGAATAGTGATTTTCAGCTTGGATGTGCTCCTTAGATAACTTCCATCTGGCCACCCTCCTCTTGTCTGCTGTGGAGGGGAATGGTTCTCTAAGCAGCAGTCTCTGGGAAGTGGCTCCTGTACATACCTGTGTCTCAGCACACATTGCAAACTGGGATCCAACATCCTATGGCTGCTGAAGATGGATTGCTGCTTTCCAGTTCATTTTTTTGTCTCTTGCTGTGCTGTTTTTCCCAACTGCCAGCACAGGACAACAGAATTATATCTCAGCATAACCTTAAATTGCACAGTCTCTGAGCTAACCAGAGAGGAGCTGGGGTCTTCCTCAGTGGTTCCTTCTTGCTTATATAGATGAGAAAGCAAACCCTTAGTACCAAACATAGATCATGCCTAGATCTGTTCTTTTTTAGGATCACCTTTGTTTCTGGAACTGTTTCCTGACAACTGCCCTTAAAAATTCCCAATCCCTTGTAGGTTTCTATCTGATCTCGCCATCGGAGTTTGAGAGGTTTTCCCTTTCCACCAAATGGTTGGTGGAGCCCCGGTGCATTGTGGACATGCCAGAAGTGACAAGCAACAATCACGTGCAAAACAAGTCTGGCACAGAGAATGCTGCAAGGAAATCCAGGTAATATCTGTAACAATCTTGCACACTGACTGTGTCTGAGTAGGGAGGAAAGAAAACCCCTTTGAAGTTAACATCCATAGAGGGACTGACATCAGGATATGTAACCTTCCCCCTGATGGTTTTCCCACTTGGAGTACATTTGGTAGGACAGAGCAGGAAGCTTGGAACTGGTATCCCTAAGCTGGAGTCACAAACTTAGAGCAAGCCCTGTCTTGCTTTGCTTGTTCCCAAGTGCTGAGGCTGAGATGTTGCTCTGTGAAGGGAGATTCAGCATTCCTCCTCTCCTCTTGGAGCATCAGCAAGTAACAGTAGATCTGACACTCACAGAGATCCTACAGGGATTTTATTCTAAGAGTTTAGAAGTGTTCTGTGGTGCCTGCAGACTTCTGCATCACCAGCATGTGGTAAAGCCCTTCCTACACTCAGCAAACCATTTAGTTCATGTGTACTGGAGCCTCTTGCAGCTGCCAAGAACACACAGGAGTTCTCTGCACCCCTGTTCCTCAGCATCAGTAATTGTTTTCTGCCTCCTTTCATTTTTAGGGGACCAGGAAACAGTTCAGGTGACTGTGGAGAAGATGGTAAGTGAAAAAAATAAGTATACTGAGGGCAGCATGGTGTGTGTAAACCTCAAAATGTCTTTCATATTGCTACAGTTGATATTTTCTATGTAAGAAAGGGAGAAATAAGGAGGGATGTGGGGGAAACATTGTGATCTGCCTGGACTGTATTTAGGTGATAGCTATGAAGTAAGTTGCATGTGAAATATTCCTATAAAGGATAGAACAGAGTTTTTGCTGGAGGAAAGGTCTGAACTTATTTAGATCTTCTGTTATCCAAACTAGTATTGCTGTAAAAAACACTTCAGTGTGTGAGAGACTTTAAGGATTAGTTGTGAACATTCAGTAGATTCAAAAAGTACTTAACGTGGGGAAAAAAATACAGTTCCATTGTGCATTTTTTCAAAACTTTTCCTTTCAGGAAAAGGGGAAAATATTGTTAGGTAAAAAGCTTTTTTTCCTACTCTTTTTTAGAAAGGAAGTCTGGGAGGCTGATGGAACATGCCTTACTCAATGACGAAAGTGAGTGAAAAGGAGTCTTAGTGCTGAGAGGGAAGGTGCCTTTCTGGGTGGGAAAAGAAGAAAGATGCTGGGAAATTGGTGGATTCCAGTTCCAAGGGATCTGTAATTACTGGTAGAAATGCTGGGTTTTCTTGAATCCCCAGAAATGAGGGGTTGGACAGATAGCCATGCCCTCGGGCAGGGGTTGTTCTGCAGAGCTGCATTCCCTGCTGAGATAAGAGAAGGATCTTTATTTCCAGCAGGACTTGTGTAAGATGACAGCTGGAACAGACAGTTCCTTTGGGGCTCTGGTACACGGGGGTTGGCAACATTTCCTCTGGCAAACAACTGCTTCAGTCCTGTGTGCCAGCCTGCCCAGTAAGAACCTGGTTGAAGAGGCAGTGATGATCTAAGGACTGACCTCTGAGCTGTGGGGGAGGCAGGTTCTGGAGGCTGTTCACTGGGGAGGTGGAATGTGGTCAGGCAGCTGCCTGAAAGCAGATCCCCGCTGGTTTAGCTCACTGCTTTAACCCTCTGCTTTCCAGAAGTGCTGAAGGAGATCCAGAGTACTCTGGAGGGGGGCAGAGGGTGAGTATCAACCAACTTCTCTTCCTGATGGCTGGGGCTGGCAGGGGAGAGCAGCTTGAGGTGACTGCAGGGTGATGCCCACTTGATGGCAGGGATCCTTATTCTGGAATCTGGTCACATGTGCATCCCACAAGCTACCAAAGGGCAATAATGAGAGGCAGGTTCTCTTTCACATGCTGTCCCTTGATTGTTTTTTTTATGAATAATGCTTTGTCTCTTTCTCTCCGAAAAGCAGGAGAGATCACATTCCCACATCCCCAAGGAACAGGACTCTGAGTATTCGCATACAGGTTTCTATTTGTGTCAACCCATACTCATCTAAGGGCAGGCCACACGGGCTTAGTTGGTCAAGGATGGGACTCTGGAGTTTTAATCCTGGCTTGACACTGTTCCTTGGATGTGTTCAGTGTCTCTGCTCCCATTCTGTCTGTACAATAGAGCTGAGCTACCACCACGGCTGCGGGGCTTTATCTCATCTCCCTAGAATGGTCAGGGGCTACCAAGTGTAGGCAAAGGACTACTGTCTGCAACGGATGCAGGAAGCTTGGTGGGACTGGTAACTGCTGGTGTGGAAGGATCAGTGACTGCCTGACATGCTCTGCTCTGTGCACTTCTTCTGGACACTACCTCATCCTGGTCTTCTGTCGGCATCTGGGAGTGGATGGGATGAGACTGCATTGCAATAAGGAATCTCTTCTTGTGTCATTGCAGGAGCTATGCAGAAAGAAATTTGGCAAGAAGTCCATTAGGACATGGACTAAGTAATGGAGGAGGTACGTGAGGCTAAAGATATTTGAAGTAGCCAAAGGAAGGAGAAAGTAGAATGAAATTTCTTTATAAGCTTCAGCTTATTTAAATGCTTTGTGCAGGACTCTGACCTGAATTTTCAGGGTGGGAATCTGCTGGCTGAGTGGTGTGTGAGCACTGTTCAGCACCTCACGTGCTACACCAGTGGTAAAGGAAGAGCTAAAAATCCTTTGAAGGCCCCTGACTCTTACCCTTATCAGGAAGTGAGCTGGCGAAGTTGCCAGAGCTCCCAGCAGCAATCTGAGTGTTATCAACTCATTAACTCTCCTTAGCTTTCAATGCCTGCCTTTTAAAATGGTTTTTGCATTCTTCCCTCCTACAGCAGATTGACCAGAACTCATTGAGGACTTGCTGGCATCGGATCGAGTGCCATAACACTACTGACTGGGCAAACCGTCCCTGGGGAGAAGGCACCAGTGCTCCCAGCAGCCAGACTGGGGAGCTGCAGCTCCTGTGCTGTGCTTCTGCCTCCCCTTTAGTGCCTCTTGGAGACTTCTCCTGCTGGAGCCTGCCTTGCTCTAGGACAGCAGTGGATGCCAGGTCTGATGCACCACAAGCCTCTGAGTACATCTAACATTCAAATGTTTGCACATTTCTCTTTTCTACTGGGCTGGGTTTTAAATTATAAATGTTTTACTGCCTTGGTGCAGGATTTTAATAAACGCACACTGTTACCTCCAACAATTATTTTTTGTACATTTTTTAAAAATCTTATGGGTATTTCAGTTTTAACAGAAACATTTAGAAATTTACTTTAAGAAAAAAACATTAAGTAATATATGCTAGATTCCTGTGACTGCTGTATTTGGTATCTGAATGAGTAATTTTGGGGTTTGTTTGTTATGGTACTGTTAACTGGCTTTATGGATTTGGGTAGAATCTATTTTTGTAGCCATTTGAATCGGAGGAAAACTAATTGAATTTGATTTTTGTTTCAACACTACATTGCTCTTTTTTTGGAAATAAAACTCTGAATTCCCTTTTGTGATCCTTGTCTCCTCTCTTATCTATTCTGTCCTACAGCAGCTTCTTTTATATTGCCCACAGATTGCTGGGAGAAGGTGGAGCTGCCCTCTGAGCTGAGGGGGGCAAAGAGCACTCCTGGAGGCAAAGCGGGGTGGTGGGTGGGAGAAGCAAGGTGATTGTGTCACCATCCTGCAATCCATACGGGATGGGGGATGGTGCCAGGAAAGGGCACTGGTTCAGATTGTAGTTCCTGGAAGGTCACTGCTGCTTTGTCCTGAAATAACCTGGGTGATAACACTGAAGGGAAACAGGATTGATCAGGCAGTGCTGCTGTGCTGTCTACCAGTGGATTTGGAATTGAACCTGGTGAAACTCTGAAGAGAGCAGTTTGCTCCTCTTTAAAATTTCCTTCCTTTATCCGTCACCTAACACCACTTTTTCTTCCAGCTAAGAACAAAGTATTCTGAAACTTCTCTACTGTGACTTGCTTGTAGCAAGTGACAGCCAGTGAGGAAGAACTAAATCCTCCTGGAATGGTGCTGTCCTTGGCACGCTTTTGAAACCTCTCCATGGAAGTCCTCTTGTTTCAGGCTCTGTCTTGATCTTCCCAAGCAAGGCTGAGGGATCCTTTCTTACCCACAACATTAGTATGGCACATTCTATTCTGCAGGAAAAAGTGCTTGTAGGGTTGCTCAGCTGGTGCTTCAGGCACCCTTCCTTCTAAAAGTATTAATGCCTCCTTTGAGACCTAATTTACTGCTAGTGAGGTTTTAGAGAGCCTTCTTTTTCAGTTTCCATTTCCAAAGTAGTTTTCACTTCCTTATTTCTGTTTGCTTCATTATTTCCTTGTCTCTTGCTGCAGGATGAAGCAGGCAGGGAGGTGTCCCGCTGTTTCCACCTCTTGTGCCAGGCGTTGATGCTGCAAATTTACAGGAAATTATGGTTCAGTCAGCAGCTTCAGAGCTGGTGTGACCCTGTGCATGTGCATCCTCATGGTGCACCCAGCTGCTTCTTTCTACTCCACACAGATGAACTGACTCTAAAGCCTTTTCTGAGTATTTATTTGTTGGCAGGCTTGGGGGAAGAGATGTGACAGTCCTACTCAGAAAGGGCAGAGACAATTTATTATCTTCTCCCTATTTTCACCCACCTAAATTGAAAAATCCAGTAGGTCCACTGGAAGAGTGAGAGTCACAAGCTACCATTTTTTGTAAACCCTAAAGTGCATTTAGATTGAAAACCAACAGGAAAAAAAAATTAATCCAGGCGTTTTATTTTCATCAAAGCACAAGCCAGACTAAAAATGGGATTGAGTAGTTTAGGATATATGCTGAGATATGGCAGATTTCTTTTTCTAAAAGAGCTTTGGAACTGAAGGATTCACTGGAATGAGATCCTTGGCTTGTGGGCAGAGTTAGAGCTCCTATCCCTAAAATACAGGAGAAATTGCAAAGGGACAAAGGAAGGCAAGACTGGAACTCATGAAATGTGCTTTCAGTTGTGTTCTGAGTTGAGCAGAAGGGATGAAAAGGCTTGTGACGGAATTAGGGTGTGATTTTTGTGCTGTCAGAGAAAAAGCAGCACATAAAATTCGTGATGGGATGAGATGATCGTGAAGGGTGGAGCCTTCAATGAATGAATGTAAGCAGCTTTTGAATGTAGTGGGAGAAAAAACATCCCTCTTCATCTCTCCCTTTCAAGAACTGCCTTCTGAGCCTTGTGGTTACTCTTAGCCTGCCCCTCAGCTGACACTAAAAATAATGGCCTGCTTCTGATCAGAGAATTCAGCTGCTGCCAAACCCCTCAAATTTTGTGCCTACCTCTACTTTTCACTTGAACTCCTTGTCTGGGATCTGATAGTTTGCTGGCCCTCTCCAAGAGCTAATGCTTTAATGCTTGGAAGCACTCCAAGGGTTCATTGGCCCTTATTAAGGTTATTGCCAGTCAGGCTTTGGCAGTGCTTCCCCCTTCTCCTGCTTTATGCAGCATCACAGGGCTCTGGCACTGGGAAATGTCCCTTGGCTGCAGGACCACAGTTGCTGTTAACACTGACTTGAAAAAATCTTTCCAGCAATGCTGGCACAGTGTTCCCTGACCCCCACAGACCTGCTGCTCTGCGGAGGGGACAGTCTGGGATCAGAACAAAAGAACAAATTTTCCACATCTGAGTACACATATTGGGTCTCTAATATGGGATGCTGTTTTATAGTGGCCTGAGTTTTAGGTCAAATGCTTTCTGGTAATGTGAGCTCTTTTATAGGGTGGTGTGTTTGCTGCCAGAATTCTCTACTCCTAGAAAAGCTTGGCCTGGAGCTCTTTTTTTTTTTTTTT
>VZUA01083398.1:34680-59729 GCA_013401035.1 Horornis vulcanius
TCTTTGGAGGGCTTACTACTTCTTCTACTGGCCCAAAAAGCTGGCTGGGTACAAGCTGGGCCTTTTTCCCCTATCATATTTGTCCAGATTTTACCCTGCTAGAATCACACAGCCAGCGGGAAAAGAAAACTTGGGAGCTTTTTGTTCCAAGGCACCAAGGGGAGGCAAGTTCCCCAGAGCATCATGGTAACACTGACTTTGCTGGACCAATAATGTCTGCACCCATCCAGCAGTGCCCAGTGCCTGCTAAAGTTTCTCAAAGAAGCTTGGGTGTTTGCAGATTTGAGTTATCTCTGAATTCAGAAAAACAGAAGAAAGCTGTTGACAGCATTTAGCTCATGTAGCCAGCATAAGAGGGCCAATGGCAATCCTACACCAGCACTACATCTCTGCTTATCTCCACACTTAGCAGAATATTTTCTCCTCTACTTCAAAGCATTCAGCCAGTCTCTAAAAGTATCTTTTAGTTTCATCAGCCAGATTCTGCTCTTGAAGGTATCAAGCCTGGAGACGAATATAATTTTTATGTGATGAATTCAGTATTTTCAGGCCTCTCTGGCTTCAGGAGAGACTTTAAAAGTCTGCAAATAATGCAGATTGCTTTAAATTTTTATTTTCTAAAAAAACCCTCTCAAATTTGAAAAATAGACTATTGGGGATTTTTGTACTCAGACGTAACAAATGATAGATCAGTCTGATTTCATTATCACAAAAAAGATTAATATAAATATGATGCATACTCTGACCATTATCTCTAGCTCTGATAACAAAAGAATTCTTTGGTTAATAGACTTTTCTTTATGTTCTATAGCTCAAACACTAGGGTACTCTCACTAGTCCTAATGTGTCTCTTCACACATGATAGACCTTCCAGGTCTTGCCATTCAGGGACATTACTGTTTCACATAATGAACTGGTATAAATAGGAGATTCCATCCCAAAATGAATACTCCCATTATGAATGGGAGCAAGGGTATGTCCCAGTTTGCAGTGTAAAACACTAATGTCATAATGTATACTAATTTGTAATATTAAAAGAACCGTTTCTACAGGTTTTCTCCTATGTATCCATTGAACAGTTTCAGGCAAAGTAAATTCTATATAAATCTTAACTAAATACATTTAAAACCAAACAAATCAAAAAAAAGAAAAAAAAAAANAATGACCAAGTATCATCATCAGAACTGCAGGTCTGGCCTATTTAAATTTCAACAATCAGGATAGGAAAGAAAAGGCAGTGAATTACTTACAGTTTGTCTCTGTGCCAGCTTCAAAGAAATAAACAAAAAAAGTCCAAGTTAGTTTTTAAATATGTCTACATTTTTAGTCACAATTATACACAAGAGGCACAGAGACACACAGGACCACATTCAAGTGACAACACATATAAGTGAATTGCCATGCTCCATATTCACACAGCACATCTTAATCATCTCTGTGAAGCTGAAGAGCCTTTCTGTTGCGCAAGCAATTGCTGGGATTGTGATCAAAACTCTTTGGGGTGTGTCCTGATACATCAAATATTGGCATACTTGTACAATGGGCAGTTACCTGTGATGTCCCTGCAGCTGATTTCCCTCATTGGAAGTCGGCAGGCTGAACCTTTGGCCATCTCAATATTGCCACAGCACGAGTTGAGCCTGAGGCCTTGGCCATGGCCATGTAGGACTGATTTTGGCAAGCGTGCCCCAGGGTGACCATGTCTCATCCCAAAAATGTTTGACTGTAAATACACATAGAAGACCTGGGAGCAACAGGGAAGGCTGGCACGCTCTCCCAGGCTGGTTGCTGATGACCAAGAGCTGAGTCAGCACACACAATGTGATAATATGACAGAGGGTGATATCACAGGCAGCATAACAGGCCACCAAACAGCACTGGATCCCAAGCCAGATGCAGTAAGCAAGGAATAAAGGAGACTCAAACTTTCTTTCCACAAATACACAACAAGAAATCTCTTATTTGGAGCAGTGACATAATGCCAACATGGAACAAAGCACAGCTGTGTTCCTGGAAGACCGTGGCCCTACAGAGAGGGTCCAATGCAGCAGCTGTGGCCTCACAGTCATGCTGTGGGACATTTTGAGGAAAGAGGTGACCCCGTGCTATCTGTGGCCACCTTCCCCACGTTGCAGCTTCCATGCAAACAACATTCAACATTCAAACAGCTCAAAAACTGCAATAATTTGACAGGCTGGCTGCGGAGTGGTGAGCTAGAGCTGGGGGGTGCCTTCCACAAGGTATTCCACGAATGCTTCCCAGCTCCTACCACACAGGCAGTGCTGCCTAACCCAGTCCCTAAGTTTACCTACTCAAGTTCTCACAATAAATCCAAACAGCCCCTCACAGCTTTCCCTTGGGTCCCCATTGTAAACTCATACTAATTTCTCATCTCACACAACAGCATTTAATCACTGTAGAATAAACCAATTGAATCAAGACAAAACACATAAATGAATAAAACCTGCAGCTTCAAATTCTGTATTTCTAGGTCTACAAGCTCACCTATAGAAAACTGCAGGTGATGTGCTGATCCAGGTCTGGATCTCATACAGCAGGAATCCCAGCCCTGTCATTTTTAACCTGGGTTCCAATATCCATTGACCTAAACAAGAGCTGGGATGCAGTGATCCTGATGGAACTCAATCATATCCTATGATTCTATAACCCATCACACACATGCCAAGCACACCTTCTAACTTTCACCTAACGTCTATTCTGACCAACCACTGCACAGTAAGTTCTGGGTGGGGACAGGACAGAGTTATGCACAAGTTAAGTAAACTGCAGAATAAAAATACAGTTTTGGAAGGTCATTCTGTACATAAACACACTGCAAGAAAGTTTTAAACTTCTTTTATATATTTACTGATTAGCTCAAAAACCTTTACATGAAGGCATTTGCCTAAAGTCTTTCAGTCTTTTCCTCATCCATGCAAAGAGAGATTGGCTTGGCACAGAGAAACATCCTCCCAAAGTACAACTTCAATAAGCTTGAAATTTTTCAGATAATTAACCATAAAAGGAATGTATCTGTTAAAGCACATATTCACTACACACAAAGTCACAACATAATTTTTACAGGAGAAACATCCACTTCCACAGACTCTCCATTTGGTAGACAGCCCTACTATCCCTGGAATCCGAATAAAGGATGAGGTGCAGTATTTCGCAGCCCCTAGGAGAGAAGGGAGCAGGGCACTGTTCTGCTGAAAGCTCACCATTCCTGGAAGCCCTCACATTGGCACACTCCTTGGTAAAGATGCAACCACACTCCCAGGTAGCTGCTTTCATCACCCAATTCACCACAGCAGTCCAAGCTTTGCTGAGTGGCATTTCAACCACATTTAATATTTTCATCCTCTCACCTTCATTATAGGTGGTGTCACAACCAGCTCTTTGGTTCCACAACCTTTAGATAAAAGAGCTGAGCCCTGGACTTACACTGTGGAAGGTGGTCCAAAAAAATTTCATGCTGTTCAAATAGAAAACCAAAAGGTTCCTCAATCTCCAAGATAAAATGATTCAGATATGTACATCTGCAGTTTTGGGGAAAACTGTAATTAGCACAAACAAAACTCAGATAAAACAGAAAAGCAAGTGCAAAAGGCAATTTTGTCAAGAGGGAGGCAGTGCAGGGAGGGACAGCTAGAAGGGTATGCATTGCTCACCCCTGTCATCAATTTGACAGCCAGCAGAATGGTTGTTGTGGGCTCAGCCATCTGATCTTCGTAGATGTCTAATCCAGTTTAAATATTCGCTAAGGAAAGAGGTTTTAAAATAACATACAGAGATGGAAATAAAAAGAGAATGAAAGGAAATGTTTCTAAATCCATAAGGTTTCTAACCATTCCAGAATGGAGGAGAAAAACTGTTTGAGCAGCAAAGATGGCCACGAACAAACTTTTCACTAAGAAGCTCAGACGTCAAACAGTGTGCCAGAAGGAAAGGGAAGAACATGTCCCTGCAGAGAAGTGATGACTAAACTTGAAGGAGAGAATCTAATTACTTGGCTTAAGCATTCATTGCTGCTGTTAATTAGGGTATCTCCCAACAGAAAAGCAAAGTCATGATTTAACACTGAGGACCGTATGACTAAGGGCAATGAATAGAGCTTTGAGTGGAGATGCTGATTTAAAAGACCCTGAGCAAGTCTGAAGTATCAGGTTGATCAGTATCTACTTGATTATTACTGATTAGTTAATTGCTTAGTTATTTTTGGCAAAACTTGCTGTACCACAACAAATTATAAGCTATTACTGAGTCAAGTTAAAACGGACATAGTAAGACTAGACAGTGTCCTGAGAAAACCAAGAGGAGGCCTTTGAAACAACCTGAGGGGGGCAATTATACTGCAGAAATTCTCCTTACACCAAACTGAAGGCAGCTCACTGCTCAGAGTGCAAATTGCTCATGATACAGGTGCAGCTATTATCTCTATGCTCCAGAAGAAGGCAGCCTGAGGAGAGCCCTGTTCCATTAACCAAGGCAGATGGGCACAATCTCTTTACTTGTACATGATGAGAGGGATGCCAGAACTGGCCCTATTAGGATGGACGGATTTGGTCTGTAGCCTTACTCAGGCAGGAGCCAAGGCAGATTCTCTCCTGTCAACCCAAGACTTCTGGCTAAAGGAGGGTAGAAAGAGCTCTCTAACCACAGGGCAGGTTGGCCACTAGATCCATTCTCTGCCCAGTCTGAAATGGGGATCAACTCTTTTGCCTAACCCTCCCTTTCCACTTACAGTAAGTATCCCCAAGGAAGCAAAGGAAGATTAAGGCACATTCAGAGCCTCAGACCATCTCAGGCTGCTTCATGAGGTGGCACTGGTCCTGGGAGGAGCATAAGGATTAGAAATGGAACCTTTGTGAAAAAGTTAAAACTGCCAGAAAGCAGGACAAGCTCTGGAGGGCACCAGTGCCTGTGAAGCACATAGTGCAGCAAGTGATGACCTGCTGGAAAGTGACTTCCGAGGCATCCACCAAGGGCTGCAGCCAAGTAGTGCTTCAGGGCAGTGCTCAACCTCTCTGGGCAACTGTATCTCTGGAACTGGTGCCAGTCTTAAATTCCAGCCAGAGATACCAGACACCTGAGAATTTAAGAAGGTCTTAAAGTGACACAGATACCAGTCTTGGAAATAGCTCTTTTGAAGTTTGTGCTGGAACTATTTACAAGCACTTTTCCCCTTCTTCTCATATACACTCCGATGTAACAAAACAAGCAAACAAAATTCTAGTTGAGGTGACCCAGAATATAGATTAAGACTTCTTGAAATAAGGAGTCAAGATGTAACTAAAAATCATAAAAAAAGAAAAAAAAAAGCTGAAGTTGTTGCTGTTTCTTGCAAACACTTGAGTTAAAACCCTCCTCACAGAATGTTTCCTGCTGACCTTTTCCTGAACAGCATAAACACTGGCAGCACTCATCTGATGGTCAGCATTGACTCCACCACATCTGGAACAATCTAAGCCACAGCCTTCATGCGAAGTCATGCCCACAAAATCAGGAAAGCAAACCTGCAGTCTAAAAGAAAAGCTGGATAGCTCAGGCTCAAATGGATGTTTAGAAGAACAAGGATGAAAGCGTCCTCCAACCATGAGTACACAACGTGTGTGCCAGGCTGGGGGTGGAGGGAAGGAGAGCATCATCACAAGCACTGCTGGGGCAGAAAAGTATTTGGCTGAAGTATCAAGGCGTCCGCACAGCCATAGTATGAATGGTTATACAAGCAACCACTCGAAGGCAAGGGCTGTCTTTTTTCCTCTTGGCTCATAATGAGACTGAAGACAAACGGTGTAGAAATAAAACAGGGCACTTCTGTAGTACAAAATGATAACAATCTCAGCAATTCCTCGGCTCATGCCAGGAAATTCTCCTCACACACTGCTTGCAGGTTTATCAGCCTTATCAGATTGGATACGAAAAATAAAATTACAAAAACCAATGTCTCCATAATGGAGCTCCTAAGGAGCAAATGCACTTTATGTGGGAAAACCCCAATTATGGTTTAACAGAGGCTTTAACAAAGGGCATATGGCACTCAGTGCCACACCACTGCACACCTGCACATCATGTACGTCATGTCAGTCATCCCTGAGCAAAAACACTTAGGTGCAAATACACACACCTACCTCACGTCCACCGCTCGCTGAAGGGAGTGTCACACAGACCATGCTCTTCTCTAGAGCACCAAGTGTTTCACAGATGAATCAAGTATCAACGTTCTTCTTCCACAAAAGGAAAACCTGAGGAGCAACACATCCCACTTACCCCACGTCCAGCCAGTCTGATTCCAAGCAGTTCTCTGTGGCCTTGCAAAGTCTTTGTCCCACTCTTGAAATCAAGATGAATTTATATATTCCTACTAAAGTAACAGATGAGAGCTACAACTAATGCTATTCTGAAGATTAGAAACCCTGTAAACAGCAATTTTTATTCATTTGGTAACTTTTCAGGAGAAGCTGTGAAAACTCTACCAAAGGTTTACAACCTTGACTTCCCACATACCCGACACCTGATGGGAGAGCAAAGTGAAAACAGTCTCACAAGTAGGTCATGCCAACATTATCCACACCCAAGCTATCAGATGTTGGGAAGATCAGATGTGAAACCACACTAATGCTCCTCACACCATCAGCTGCTTCAGAGGTGAAGTGACAACACAAACCTTTCTTATGGATTTGTTTGTCCAGGTCCTCTGTGTTTGGTGGCAGCAATGTCACTTCAGCAATCTCTACTGTGCTTAGACCTCCTGCATTCGATCTAGCTAACCAAATAAATGCCTCCTGAACACTTAGAAGCCCAAGAAAAACTCTACAGGAACATATTCTCCTCTGCACAACTTGTGCTAGTGTAACAGACACATTCCTTGCAGGGCCCCTCCTACATTTATTCTACATACTGACACGTTCTCTCCTAGATACCTGCCAAGTTACAACACAACAGCTTTCTAAGAGACTCCTAAAATTCCCTTCCCTACGAAAGTGTTGCAGAGGATAGTGATTTTAGGAACTTTGGCTTCCGAACACCTGGTGTTTTGAAACCATTTTGAAGTATTATCGTGCCTGTATTTTCCTTAGCTAAATACATAAAATATTTAATATTAGGATTTCTGTCGTAAGTTTTACAGAATTAGAGCTTAATATTTCAAATCCACCACTACAACAGGCAAATCAATTTCCATAACTTTCATTTCTTAATCAATTACGGATTTATTTCAGGTGAGTTTAAGACATGTAGGCTTCTCCATGTACCAATGAAGCTAAAACTACAAGGGCAATCTCTTTATAAAACAGCCAAAAACACATGGGTTTCAGTTTTCTATTAGTTCACCAGTGATGAGATATAAATACTCCAATGGAGCCTAGACTAAATGTATTTTTAGAAGCAGTGGTCTAGAAAATATATAATTAACAAATTAAGAAGCCCAAAATAGTTCCACAGAGCAGCCCACGACACTTCTTCAGCTTGTCACATGGCTGTTGCTGTGCCCAGCTCTAACTGCTCACCAGCAGCATTTTGCTCAGTTTTCATAATCAGCTATAGGGCTTGCACAAATTTGCTTTCAGAGCAGCTCCCATCAGGCACAGAGGAGAAACACTCTCAGTTTACAGGATGACATCTACTTCTGATCTTTAGTTTATGCTCATGGGGGCTGTGCTCTAGTATGTCACAAAAATGTCCTTAGCCCACAGCTGGAGAGAAAAACACTTTAAGTGATTGAAGTGAAAACTCACTAAACTAACTGATGAATTTCAGAGAGTGATAAAACTTCTGAAGACAAAAACTATCGGTGGAACTCTTCGCTCAAGTATTTTAGATTAAACAGAAAAGGACTCTAACAAACATGAGTTCCTGATTACTTTAACTACTTATTGTTCTTGACATGTACAACTAAATATTTGTAAAACTATGCATTTACAGCATGGACTTAAACTCATTAAACCCACAATTTTTTGCTCCCAAACAAATATAAAAAGAAAACAGTATGGCAGTTTATACCCCGTTTATTAAGACAGAGCCATCTATCACTTAATACACTGGTTGGGTAGCCATAAATCACATTATTTTCTTACTCTATTAAGATGCAAGACAGTTTGGCAACCAAATAACAAAGACAAATTAGGCAGGGTGGAAAAACATTTAAGCTGCAGTGAGTTAAAAAACATCTAAGCTGGGGAGACCTAAACCAGCAGAGTTATACAAGGTGCTGGCATCGGGTGACGCTCGGCATGGCGTGCTTGCCAGCCAACTCCTCGAGTGCCCAGCGGGCCTGCCAGGCCCCTTCAACTGGAATGTCAGAAAAGGTCCAGGGACCGTCTGGATGCCGCTGTTTTGGACATCTACCAAAGAGCGCACCACCAAAGCTACAGTTTCTGTGTAGGGATCGCATAGTTCTTTGTAAGAATGAAGGCTTCTGGTAAGGAAGTTTATAGTGCAATCTGAATTAGTTTGTGCCCACAGTGTCATTATTCATTTTCCCAAAACAGTTTAAATATAATTGTGTAGGAATTTGATATCTCTGTAAAGATATTACAAAGCAGTGCTTATACAGTTGGTGGCTACATAGATTCAATTTTAATAAATACATCTCTTCAAGCTTTTGCAAAACTACAAGTACGAAAGCAAGAAGTGACCAAGCAGCCAAGTGCTTCTGTATCTTCTGAACGCTATTAAAATTCTCAGGGCTCAAAGAAGTTCAGATACCCTATCGCACAGGAAGCACACCCCATGTTCAGTTTAACAGCTGCTCAGGGAAGAGCAAAACCTATTTCTGCTTCCTCTTTGCCAACGTGCCACCAAAGTTACAGCTCCTGCTGAGAAGGCAGAGAGGTTGCTTTACTCCAGACAAGCAAGTTCAGATACGTTTCTGCTTGTCAGCGTAGCTGTGTGCTTAACATGGAAATTTGTAACACGAGCTGTATCGCACAGTTACACACTTTTTTTCCTACTGAAGACAAAAAGGGGTCAAGCACCAGGAGCTTCAGCTCATAAATTCATTGTGTTGGCCCTAGGGAACCTCGCTGGTAACAGCTGTAGCCTTAATGCAAATTTACAAAGTGAACACTTACTCATCAGCTCAAAAAGCACACACACAAGTTACCCTGATAGCAACAAATACAGTATCGGGTTAACATCCTGTTGGTAGACAATTTTTGTAAATGGAATATTTCATAAAATCATAAATGGCAATGCTTCATTGAAATAACAGATTTAATCTGCTTCTTGAAACAACTCTTCTTAAATCAGTCTGGCAACATGCAAGCAAATTAAGAAAAGCACCAGATTTCATTTCAGTTTTTAAATTATTGTAAGGATTAAGTCATCAAGAGATTGTTTGGGTTTTGTTTTTTTTTTCTTTTTGAAGAGTCTTAAGACAGTAACAGGGGAAAACTTCTAAAAAGCATCTTCAAGAGATAGTTATCTCATTGCTAAACACTCACTTCATGTATCTTGACATAAAAACATCAAACCTGTTTCTTTTCAAAGCCCTCATCAGAAGCATTTTCAATTAAAATAAAAATAATGCTTAAAATTCAGACATTTAAAGTCAACTACATTCAGCAGATACAACTCCTGGTCAAGCTAAAGGATTCTCTGTACATCAATACTGCAAAAAGTGAGTGCAATTAGCAGTGTTACACCACACTCCATAGGAATTAATACTTTAAAAGCTAACTGATTTCAATTCTGTTTTTTAAAAAAACAGGTATGAAAAATCTCCTTTGGTCATAAGTCTGGAGACAACTGTTTAGCTAAGTGTGACGACAGCAGGAAAAAACACACTGATCAACTGGTAATAATATATAAGTGCAGGTGAAGATACAAATAAGATAATCTTTTTAATTTCAAAGCATGCCATACACAGACAGAAAACAGAACTTTTAGAATTCCAATATATTAATGCTCACCATGTTGGTGTACTTCGGTAGCTTCAAAAAAAGACCATGAATGTAAACATGCTTGGAGGCATCTTATTAACATATAAATACACATGTGCCAGATACTTGCAGACTAAGGTTTGGCACATATGTGCTCACTTCACAACAAAACGTTCAGAAAATGAGGCTCAAAAAGCGCTTTCATAATTTTAGATGTGAGTTTTAAGTGTCTTAAATGGAGAAACGCATTTTTAGAAAGAATCCACTAAGATTTAGTTCATATTTTTCCATTAAATACTGTCTTTCAAGATGACTTTGCAAAAGAATAACCATAATGCCTGCAGATTCATCTCTGGTACTTAGCAACTTCTGACAATGACAACTTCTGTCTTATATGCAATTCTGCAGCAGAGAAAAGCTTTAAAACATTCTGCAAATATTTTGGCTTGCACATGGAGACTGGAGCAAACAGGTTTTTTATCACAGAAATTCAGAATCTTTGCTTGTTTCTAAATAGTGCAGAAGGACTTAAGGATTTGAGTGACATCTGTAAGGCTTGACATCATATTGTCAAACACTACAGATAGGCAGACATCTTTTCACAACTCTATGCTTCTGACTTAAGGACTATCATTTTGTAAGCAGAAAGCGTTCAAATGTGCATAAAATTTAAAAGTACATAAATGCAAAACATTAATTTGCAACTTATTCTTCTTCAGAAGTTCCCTTCTGACAAGTAAATTACCTGGACAAGTGTCTACTTGCCTTACAAGTATTTTCACGAACTATGAATTTAAAACTGATAAACACCATAGACCTGATAAAACGGTAAAAGATCCGAAACTCATAGACCCTCCTGTATACTCAAAATACAGTACATTTTCCTTTCTCCAATTCCACAGGGATATAAAATATCTTTGTAAGATTCCTCACAAAACCCTCCCATGGAGCAAGCCCTTTCTATAGTTCCTTCTGCAGAAACGAGAATCAGCTCAAAAGAACACTTGACAAGACTAAGGCTCCAAAACACATCGGTCACATAACCAAATTAATTGGAATAATACAAGTGTACCTTTTCATACTGAATCCTACTGTTTAAAAAAAAGCTGTGGTTTGTGCATCTCTTTAGGACACATTTAAGATTTTCTAAATGAAATCAGAATGAGAAATACAAATGAGGAATCAACTATTTGCATTCTCCACCTACTAGCATTTTAATGCCTTTAGAACTGAAAATGTATTCATTAAGAAGTACACTGCAACTGGAATAGTCAACACTCAAGTCCACCAAAATTTAAAAAGTGATTCATTTTAGCATAACCACACTAGCAAATAATTCTGTATATTTCAGTGAAGCAGAGCTTTAAAAAAGTTGTAGAGAAATAGATCATTCCTTTTTTGTATGTTTTACGGGAGCAAATCTCTCCACAAAGATTATTTATACAAATGCAAGAGCAAACTTTCTGAAAGAAGGGTTTGGGGTTTTTATTTTTTTTTTTTCCCAAAGATTCCACCACATGATTAAAAATTAGATGAATGTGTATTCCTGACCACATTGACAATGTCACAGCTAGTTCATGACAAGCAACTGCAACAGGTGTAAATGAAAAACGGGTCCCTACACCGGGGACAAAGCTTGGTTGCAAGCTGACTGTATGACACTAATATTGAAAGCAAGAATTTAAGTAAACTCCTCTGGCATTCAGATCCGACTGAGGGAACAGTGAGAACGACAAAGTGAAGGTACACTTAGGTGCAATTTCATGCTGGTGACTTTTTCCTCTTTTTATGCTTAGAGCAGATTTTAAACCAAGAGTTGCATATCCAATGACACACACACAATTCAAAACTTAAGAGACCATTAGCACAGTTGTACACATAATTACATAAACTTAGTATTTACATATTCTAAACAAAGTTCCATTTTAACAGTTGAAGTCTTTTAACACATGAAAGAAGAAAACCTACTACAAAGAATGTGTAATGGGATCACAAACTTTCCACAAGCATATAAACACATGTTTTAAAGTGCTTTCTGGGTGCTTCAGATTAACCCCTTGCAGTATGAGCTTTTATGTAGTGCTGTTCCAGTCATTACAAAATTATTTAAATCATTCCTCTTCAGGTGCATTGTGAGTTCAGGAATAATGACGACACCATTGATGTAAAAGCTTTAGGCTCTATCAACATAAATGTATACATTACTTAGGTTCAGATGAAGTTGTCAAATACTTTGGTTTACGATAGCTTGGGATAAATATTTGATAGAACAAAAATTGCACCTCTCCACTCTTGAGTTTGTTTTTTTTTTTAACTAAAAAAATACCCCAACATAAATTGACAGTATTCTTTGGTAAAAACAGGACATTTGGCCATCTTGTGTGTACATCTATTTATTAAAGTAGCCTAAAAGTGAACAAATGCCGCTGCTGTACTGTCAATTTATAGGAATAAGCATTCCTCAGTGGGGAGTATCAAAATATTAACCTTAGCAGTTACCTATACAACAAGCTGAAACACCTTCAGCAACCATTACAGGGGATCAATAATGTTTCAGAACACTTTTTGCTTAACATTTATCTTTTGCATTACAAAAACGTGTAAAATGCTCTATGCCTGAAGACAAGTCCATTACCTTGCAGCGACTACAGAAACGTTATTCAATGGTGTACACTGTCAAGCTGCTGTAACAAAAACCAGGAATACGGTGTGCTGACCAATTAACACTCAGCTGCACAGTACTTGTGCATTACCTATCCTAAATACTAAGAAAAGCCTATTAAAAATTTTTCATTTAACTGCTACAAGTTACATGAATATATAAAAACAGAGCAGATATACAAGTATAACACTGAACATACTGTACTTTATTAGCACAAAAAGCCAGAACAAGGCACAGCAAGCAGAAAAATACATCAATAGAAGGGTTAGTGTAGCATACAAGAATAACGTTTATTGTACTTGCAGCCAAAATGTTTCCTACCTCGAACAGGTCACTGCTGTAGAGAAGTAAGAAATAAAATACTGTAGCAGCTGGTAAAGAAACTAGGGAGCACTCAGAATTGGTACAAAACATTAAACAGGGGTCAGGGCATTCCAACAAAATTTTAGTGCAAAATATCTAAGACAGAACTACTTTAAGTTCCATCTCCAATTAAATAAGCAAACAGAAGTTAGAATCTTGTTTCTAAGTAATCTGTTGAAACTATCATCAGTGCATATTACTTTAGAACATTTTTAAAAGCGCAGATGGAAAGATATTTACAAATAAAGTGTACCGGTACCATTGAAACCTGACATTTGTTTCAGATATGTCAGATTTTGTACTCTGATTATAATAATTCAACCACTTGTCATGTTCTCCATAAAAATATCAGACGACATTAAATAATTAAACTTCTTTTCCTTGTCACTATTACCTTCCATTGTAAGTTACTAGCAGTCAGGCCACCAAAATCTGTTTTGGAAAAAACCCACAACCTTATGTTTCACAGCAATAATCTAATTCTGTGTCCTGCCACAGAAGCAGCAATTCACACTGGAAGGTATCTTTAACTGTCCAAGAATGTATTACTTTTGCTAACAATGCCACTTAAATCTCCAAGTGCTTGTAACAGAATTACAGTACTGAGCAGGCATATTCAAGTCTCAATGATTAGGAAACCTTATATACTGTGGAAAGCATAATTCAACTGCTGTTAGCATCAAAGCACCATTAACTCTTAATGGACTGCTTCTAATGAACTGCTCTCCATTACAAGAAAATATTCACTAGTATTTGGAAACTTGTTTCTCAGCTAAGTTATTACTTTGAATAGAGGAAAGTTTTCAAGAAGAGAATTTTTAAAAAATACTTCAAATATTAGCAAAAATGCCCCTCCGATAAAGCCTTTCTTTAATAGCATCACATGAATGCCCCACGGGAAATGCCTCGTAGTTTCTTCATCCAATTACTACAGCTATAAAAGGGAAACAAAATATTTAGAAATTAGCAAAAATATTTTCATTAGGCCTTAATGAAAAACGTGCAGAATTGTGTCTGCTTATTGTTTCCAAGAGGCATCACAACTTAGTTTGATTAACAGCAGGCAGCATCTGACAGGATACTAACACTCAGCTTAAATAGGATATTGCAGAAAAGCTAGACGTCGTCGGTGTGCTTGCTGCAGTTAAACTGTAATACACAAAAAAAAAAGAGCATGTTCCAGAAGCTTATTTTGATTTCCATTTACTTTGTTTTTATAGGTTCCCGCTCCAGCCATCGCACCCTGACTTTTTGTTTATAGTGATACTCCTTTAGAAAGTCTTGCAACATTGAGGGTAGAGGAAGGTCATCGATTCCATCGTACGTAGTGCACCTGCAGATTACTGCCCGGCAGATATACTGCAGACTAAAGGGGAAGGTCCTGTTCAGAGATACAGTAAGCAATGGTTCAAAGAACATGCAAGAGCTGGGGTCTTTGTAGTGTTCCAGAAGCCCCGTAACGGTGGAGGAGTGGAACACACAGGGGTCATGGGCATCAAAGCTGAAGTTGTGGTTCCACTGCTCAATGCGTGCGTGCAGCGAGCGGTTGTAGCGGCGGAAGCTCACCGAGAAGAGGTAGTCCTCCTGCGCAGAATCCCTGAGCAAAAAAGTGCCTTCGGGTTTACCCTCCAGAAGTGCTTCTGCCTCGTAGCGGTCCATGACGCCCCAGTAACACGGGTTACCTGTGATCTGGAGCAAGTCTGGCACGAGGCAGTGGATGTAATCGATCTGAGTATGCACTTTCCAGGCCCCCTGCCTGCTGATATGGCCGTGGCTCTCTCCTGACATCTGACGCTGCTTCTGCCGGCGCGACTGCAGGCAAAGCGTTGTTGTGTCCTCTTCGGAGTCACAGCTCCCTGGAGGTGTTACGGTTTTGTCCCCGGTCAGCTCAGTCATACCAGGGGCTAACTTTGGTCCCAGTTTGTACAATGGATTTACCTGTGCTGTAGCTTCAAAAGTGTGTATTTGGGCATTGGGAGGGGGATCAACCCCTTCTTCAATACTAAGTCTACGTCTCTCTCTGAGCCTGTCTTCTTCATCTTCTGTGGAAACCAAGGAAGGATCGAATGTGTCAAAGAAAGTTGAATGAGGGCTCACAGGCGCTGTGTGTTGTTTAATCAGATGCCACTTCTGGGCCAGATCTGAGCCTGCAGGAAATGGGCATTTCTCAAGCATTAGTTCAGAGAGATGGATCTTTCTTTTGTTAGAAAACAGAGGTTTGGACTGTTTGCTGTAAGTTCTCATGGGAAAACACAGCCCAACAGTATCTTGGAGACGCTGTCGCAGAGAACGGCTGCCTACTGTCCTGCTGGATACTGTATCCATGTCATGGACTGAGCTCACCCCGTACCTTCTCTCCCTCCTCTGCAAGCCACTTCGTGTTCTACCAAACCTTTTTTCAGTATCCAAGGAGCTCTGTGTTTTGGTAGAGCAGGAGTGCTTCTTCTTCCCACCCCACGGAGCATGCCGAGAATAAGAGTCCCTTCGAGCAAGCCTGGCTCCCGTGGTGACACACAAGTCATTCTCTTTCTCAATGCTTATTTCAACAATCTGAGGAATTTCTGTGACACAGTTTTGGTTCCGTCTTGCTGAATTCTTTGAAGGACTTAAGCCTAATTGCAAAGCAATGTTTTCTCTCAAAGGGCTGCTGGGTTGCTGTTGAGTCAAGTCAGTTATCTGGATGGCTTTGTCTTTACTAGATGAGCAATTATTGGAGTTCACAACTATACTCTCATTTTGGCTTCCACCCTCATGACTAAAGAGATTCTGGCACCTGTATTTGAAATTGTTCCACATCTTTCCCACTTTATCCATGGATTATGTTATCTGAATTCAAGAGGAAAAGAAATATTAAAAGAAAAATATAGTTTTAAAATATATCTTCACTTATCAATTAAATTACAGACCCAAGAAGACTATTATTAACTGAATACAATACATTTTAAAAAGTGCCCTAGTCTTTGTAAGGTTACGTGGAAGCAAGATGCATCACACCATTTTGATATTTAGAAAAATATCCGTATTTTGAATATTTTCTAAATGAATATTTAGAAAAATCACCACAAAGAAAGTGTCAAGAAATTACAAACACTTCATTTACAAGTAGGCCCTCCTATTTTTCTGTAGGCATGTAGGTAGGTCTGCATGGCTGTGTTGGATGAATAGGAAATACACAGTCTAAAATTCTTCATTTTAGGAAGAATTTTTAAGTCATACGTTAGGTAGGACTCGCTGTTAAGCTTTCAATAAGCAGCAGTAAAACAAATCCTGACTAAGAACTGCTCAAGTCACTCCAAATTAGGAGAGCAGTTAGTAAAATCCAACAAGTGCACTGCAAATGTCCAGATACAACGTGTAAAAGTAACAGCTCCAGCTGCAGACCACATAAATTCCAAGATACAGCTTTGCAAGATTAAAAGAATTAGCACAAAAATAGAAATTTAGGGGGAAAAAAAGCATTCATCATCATTAGATGAGACAATCACCAAAAGACAATTTTAGAATTATAAAGTCTCTGATACATTAATACAAGCCCTATGAAACAGCTGAAAAAAACCCCACCAACCAATGGTCTGGCTTTATTACTTAAGATATAAAAGAATGAAAGAGCCCAAGGAGCTTTTCTATCTTTAGTAAGAACACTTGAAAAGAAAGCAGCTCCACAGCAGAAACACGATGACAGTGAATCATGAAGATACAGTAAAAAGATAAAAACATTAGCAGTGTGTATTCTGAAACTACATCTTTAGAAACTGAGTTTGATAATTGGAACAAGACTGCCAAAATTACAGGACTGCCCTAGGACAGAGAGAAACAGGCTAATTCTGTACTAAAAAAAGTAGGCAATGCCAAACTAAATTAGATCTAATTAAGTTCTGAGAAAAGTGCTAAACTTAAAAGACTAAAATACGTCATCTTATCTAATTTAACTCTTCACGGAAACTGTTCTGTTCTTTGGAAACAGATTATTTTGCAGCACCACTCTGCTGCTGCACTTCTTTTCTGTTCATAACTGGAGAGGAATCTGAAGCAGTGACTGAATGCACTGGGGCTCATGACAAAGTGGATGATAAACAAGTAGGCAGTGCTCTGGTGATCCAGCCTACAAGTCCTTATAACAGGAGCATAGCTGTAAGCCTACGACTTCATAGCAGAATCCACTGAGACTGAGGAAGAGTCAGAGGCGTAGCTTACATGAGAAACATGAAAGAGAATGGATATAACATCTGACTGTGATGGAAACAATAAACAAAAGCTTTCTTTCTCACTCTGTCATCAGATGATCCAGCCAACCCAGTGAGCCAAGTATTCCACTGCACTAAGTAAGACCTTGAGTGTGGATGAGGGAGCTGGGGAGAAGGGGGAAATCAGGCCTGCAGTCTCTGAAGGGTACTGCTACAAACTACCAACAACACAGTGCTAAGGGCAATCTGCACAGCACCCACGTGGTTATTAAGGAGGGAGACACTTGCAGAGCAATGTTACACAGAGAAGATGCTACACAGTTCCATGTATACAAAAAGACAGTAAGCAAATGAGAAAAAAATGTTTTCCTGATTAAAATAATAATTAAAAAAATCCTAAAATTGTTTTTCTTTCTGGAGTTGTCTGCATCAAGCTGGGGAAATTCTAGGAGCAGTAGAACTACTAAAGTCAGACCACACAGAGATTTGCAGGAAGCATCCAACACGTATCATGTCATTGCAATGATCATAGCTGTTTGTGGTGTCTCAGAATATCCATGCTGACCATGAGGGAGCACATGTTTGCTGGCTGCCAGCCTGTCAACACAATATATATAAGGTTGACTTCTACACTTTTGTCTCAAGTTCTAAGTTTTTTATTCTCTTCCTAGTCGAGAGATGTTTAAAATTCTTGGGAAGAGAATGAGATACCAAATAAACTCCATTCCCTTGGCTAGTCAGGCTAGAAAATGTACACATTTTTGTGACAATGAAGTGGAATTACTTTTCTAACTAAACAATCATACACTATTCAGTGGTGTCTTTTATTCTGAAATTGCTCTTTATTGCTCATTCTTTGCACTACTAGTCTAAAACATCATAAGACTGTTAGACGGGTGGAAAATTCTCTACACGTGCCCAGAAAGCTTCAAGAACAAATAAAAATAAAAATCAACAAAACACTCCACCCACAACCTTCCCAGCATACTGGCTTGGCAGACTGTACTTTTCTAAAGTTAAATTTAAAAGGTTAAGTACTTTTTGTCACATTCAAGAGAATAAAGATACCTTTCTTACCCAGAAAAGCAAATGAGCCACTGTGTCTTGTCTTGAGAATGTACCTCAACATGAACTTGCTAGATTCCTTCTTTGACTTGTGGACATGATTACTACAAAGGGAAAAGCAGAATTTTTGTTAATTTAGACATTTATCATTAGTCACTGACATCAAAGGGATATTTTACTGTTTATTTCTGAAATGTGTCCATGGAACTGTCTGCTCCTCATATATTTTTAATACACATTAACATAAAAAGCTTCATAGAACTTGCTTTTTTTTTATACATTAACATTTGTCAAGTACAGTCATGGGGAGTACTCTGAAATAAAACTTTTGACAACCAAGAGCAAAGCCACAGTATCTGGATCATTGAAGTGCCAGGCACAATGGGCATAATCAAGCTTATGAAAAGGTTTCCCCACATTTTGGTCTCAAGTCCAAAACAGTGGTTCCCAAGTTGTGGCTGGCAGTGCTGTCAGATCACCACATACTGTCTCTCCTCCTTGTTTCCAGCTGCTACATCACATCAAAAGGCAGCTAAAAATACACACTTTTCTAATATTACTTTTCCAGGTAAGCAACTGCTGTACTCTCCACAAGGATGTTATATGATTGTGAAGCAAGAGCAACATGAACCATGATTCTAAAAATGGGAAAGTGGAATACAAGACAAGTTCTTTATTAAAAGAGTAGGTCAGCACTTCCCTAAAATAATCATCATTGTTTTTCAGAAATCCAAGAGGAGTCGAGGGATTTAATGTGCTCATACCACTGTCAGAAATCTAACAGTAACAGAACAGAGGAGAATAATTTGCTTCTCCATGCTAGATCCAAGCCCAGGAACGCAGTAAGAGTTAACAGAAAATACTGAGAATTTATATTTAAGCTTTACATATGGAACAGGAAGAAAAACACCGAAATGTGATGCACATGTACTTCAATGAAAAGCTACAGGGCTGAGCAATCACTAGGTGGATATTGAAAATTAATATTCCTAGGTAGAAACTCCAGAGCAATGGCAGAAAAGTAATTTCAATTCACCTCTGGAAGCACTAAAATTGCTGCAAGTTTTAAAGCACTATTGCTGTTGAGATTCCATAAAAGTCACCTTTTCAGAGAGCAACAGAGTGACAAAGTATTTATACCAGGCGAAGATCAAAGCACAAGTACAGTTCTTTTGCAACTGTAACATTTACTCTGATTTCTTCCCTTCTTCATTACGTTCCTAGCAAGCCGACAAACACAAGACAGTCAAACCTACAATAATTGCTTCAGTGCAAGGCCTTAACTGAGCAAATGCAAGGTACAGTTGCTAGAAATAAGGGCTATCCAAGTTTAAACAAAACCAACTTGAAACACTGGCTCATTGAAGTTCGTCTGAAGCCCTCTGAAGTTCATCTTCTTTCCAAATAAAACCAGCAATGCTGTTTTACTGGGCACAGGTGGCAAAGGGGCTGCATGCTAACCATTTTAACTCATGACAAACATGAAGAACCCACATGGATGTTTACCCTGAAGTGTCATGCTTAATGGTACTAGCTTTATATATCCCTATTCTTCTCAGTTCAGCTCAGAAACATGAGCAGCCAATGCACCACCTATCACATCACCATAGCCAGCCAGCTGACACAGCCTGTTGGACAAACTGCCAGGTGGCTTCAGGAGGGAGTGGTTTCTTTGGGAACCAGCCTTCCCTAATGGAAAACAGTTCCTTGACTTTGGGCAAATTGTCTCAGTTAAACATCTCAGACTTGTGTTAGAATAAAACCTGAGTCACTGGTAAAGTATTTAAAATTCAACCTAGTGATTTTAAATTAGTTAAAATCAATGTGGAACAGATGTGTGGTTTCACAGATTTCTTGTGACAGCACTAAGCTTGACAAAATAAAAATTGTTTCTGAACTGGTTCTAAAGCCATCCCAGTTTTACAAAGGAGCACCGCCAGTGGTTATTCTAGCCTAAACAGGAAATCAATTTCATTCCATCAAAATCCACAAAGTGAATTCAACCATTTGTAGATTTTCTAAGAAAAAATACGCAATTATTTTTCTAAGAAAAATGAAAGTTCTACTGATGTTTTTAACACAATCTCTTTTCAACTAAAAAACATTTTACCTACTTTGAACTAAATGAGCATAAATGAGCTTAAAAATAACAGATAATAAGCACTCTACAGGGATTACAGAAGCAATGAGCAGTAGTACCTTAGTGCTATATTCCCACTTG
This sequence comes from Horornis vulcanius, assembly GCA_013401035.1. NCBI lineage: Eukaryota > Metazoa > Chordata > Aves > Passeriformes > Scotocercidae > Horornis > Horornis vulcanius. The sequence continues at coordinate 55,057 of VZUA01083398.1, forward strand.
CAGTAAATTTAAAGACATTCAAAGGCATGAAGCTTGCATGAGTGTAGTCTTCAAGTATTCTGAGTGCACAAATGCTGAGACAACAAAGAGACTTTTAAGCAATATGATAAAGCTACAGTTACAACTTGCTTGTAATCCTAAAATACCACATATTAACAGATTACTGTGAAAACTCAGACCACTCTTTCCAGAAATGTCACAAGATCTAGCTAGGGCTTTCTGCCTGCGACTTCACAGGAACACTATTCAAAGTCAAGGCTGTGCTCTGTCTGAAAGACAATACACTTGTTCCACTCTCACAGTTCACCCAATTTAAAAATTACTCAGTATGGTTTATTATATTTGAAGTATTAACTCAGTGTACCATCTTCACAAAAGATGATACACTGCACAAAGTATGACACCTCACAGAACAGGTTCAAAAAAACCCAAGAACGTACAAAATTATTTGTTTTGGTATTTTTGTAAGATGATAGCTTCAGAACACTGAACGATAACAAGGTCAAAACATTGAAAGAATACAAAACCAGACACAAGTCAAAAACCCAGTAACCTAACAGGAGAAGGAAAAGAAGCGAGCAAGAGACAGTCTCCCTGCTCCTTGCACACTGTTAAGTTCAATGTTAGCTGGAGCCTACACAGGCAAACCAGCTACCACATTCCATGACCCTGGTGCATGTCCCCACGGATCACGGAGGTGCAAGCAAAAGACTGGAGGGAAACGCTGCTTCTATTTGTGTCATTCCTTAAAATGATTTGCTCAGCAGTGACAAGAGACTCTTATTAAAGACATTTGCTCCCATTAAGGGATGCTTGCTTAAGAGGTCACTGTCCTATCTGCACGCTGCCAAATGCCGGCTGCAGGCTCCTGCTGTAGGGATGCACTGGGGGAGCTGCTCCCGTCAGCGCTCCTCAACCTTATTCAGTCAAAGTGAATAAGGCTGGCAGCCCCCTACATCTGAAGTAACCCACTTGAGGAAGGAAGGGCAATACTAAGGATTACAAAGCAATTTCCTCCTTTCCAACGCACATTCCAGAAATAATGAATTATTACTGTAATACTAGAGATAACGTTTCTTAAAAAACAAGGAATTTGTTGGCTCAAGAGGAACCATGCATTTTTCTACACACACAAAAATGTGCTCACTGCAGACAGCTCAAAGAGCTGATTTAGAGGCCTGGAAGGAAAAGGTGGCTGCTATTTTTTTAACTAAACAAGGTAAAGGGGCCAAGTGTCTCAAGTGCTCATGAAAGCCTTATTAGGATAAAGTACTACTGGTTTTTAACTATTAGGCTTTGATGAATTAGAAGTGCAGTTGTGTAGGAAGATGAATACGAAGGTTTGACTCCCCAAACCAAAACTCAAACCTGCCAGAAAAGAGGTAAAGATCAGAACTACAATTCCAACAACACACAGAATTGGCCTAAGTCAGCACTGCAACCAAAAGAAATGGTGTCAGCCTCTTCCTGGCCACCTGTGCTGGTGCAGGAGGTGGTCTGTACACCATATGGCTGCTCAGTCAACCAGCTCAAAGAACTGATCCAGACTAAAACGAGTTCTCAGAAAAAGTCTCAATCATTTGCTCCATCTGGTTTATGACTTCTGTACAAACATTCAAGGTAACACATGGAAGGGGCAGATGAGGAGGGAGGAAGCAGCAGCCAGGGCAAGACTGCTTCCTTCCACAGCAGCACTGGTTAGTTCTGCTGAAGTTATTAAGTTCTTAGATGGCTACTTTGAAGAGAAATCTCCATTCTCAGCTGTGGGGCTCTGGCTGCAAAGAGAGAGATTAGGACTCTACTTAAGATGCTGCTTTGAATACTTGCATTGAAAGTTCAGCCACTGAAAACCTTTACTCCAAAAATAAAATGCTGAGTTGGCTTGATGCATTCTGCTAAAACACAAGGAAAGCTGCAAGTTTCAAGGACTTAAGCTGGCAGACTGTCAAGTCAAAGTAAAATAATGATATTTTGCCATTGTACCAACTTGGAGTAAGAAGTAAACTCCTCCTCCTCGGTGCAGATTTGCAATGGGCAAAAAGCAGTCTTATCTTGGACAGCTGATGTTCTGCCAGTTTCTTCTTAAGCAGCTACACATTGGTACCTTCAGTTCAAAAATACTGCTCCAAGACTCTGAACAGGGGGAACATTCTTGTAAGCCCCTTAGTAGGCTTTGGGTTTCCAAAAGAACAATTTTGGGACTATGTGTGCTCACTCTGGATTGAAAAGTACTGTACAGTTGCTATCCACTTCTTTGCTGTTCAGAAAATCTGAAATCCCCAAAGCAGACAAGCCATCAATGGACAAACAGAAAGCTATGGCACTGAACCAAAACTAGAGACAACTGTTTTTTAAATACTCCTTTCCCTCTACTTACAAAAGTCTAGTAGGTAATAACACAACCACCACGAACAAAGCCAGTAGTTCTAATTATGTAAGAATCACAGAGCAAACATGAGTTTCGGATATTAAAACAGAAGTAACACTATACAAATTTACCAAGAACTCCACACAGTGGCAGATCTCTATGCTAGAAACTGCAAATTCAAGACAATGGCACACATTAATTCCAAGTCAAGAAACCTTCAAGTCATTTAGGCAGTATCCTGATGGTGGCCACTCACTGTAACATGTAAATCCACACAAGCAAAATTAAATGGAAGCAGTTTCCTTCAAACTACCTCCATACACCCTTAACAGGCAATCCAGTTTCACCTTAACATTTGAAAAAACAAAAGAACAAGCATTAAGTTAGCAAGGTAAAGTATGTGCCATGGAAGAGAACTCTAGGTGACTTAGTGTAGTAATGGTTCCCATACTGCTATGTTTAACTCTTCTCACACAGAAGTTGCCATTATACTTTTTTAAAATTCATGTGGACAGACTAAATGTTTCCAGTCAGTGTTCAATTTAAGTACAGCAGCCCTCTTGATGACCTCTGCAAATGCCATAAGTACTCTGAGAAAAGTTATGGAGCTCTCCCCTAGCAGAGAGGAATTTGTTTCTACTTCTAAGAACACTAACGAAGCGTATCCTCCTCTACAAAGTTCTAAAATATAAATAGGTCTCGAATTGATACAACTAGTGATCTAATGGTTATTTGTATGTAATTCTTGGGAGTTCTGAGTTAAGAAAAAGCATACCTTAATAGCTGTGCCTCATGAAAAGGAAAGGAAATTAGAAGCAAAGTTGAAAAGATGAGTCAAATCACATCCCACATCATTGACTAGCTCAGTAAAAACATCCCATTTAATATATTTTGTAAACAGAGCATTTCATTCAATTGCAAATGGCCTATTTTCCAAACACAGTCCTTCTGTTCCGGGATCAATTTATACTGGTTTAACAGTTCTATTTCTTCTCACTACATTTTTCAAAACCTCAACAGCCTGTCTAATGCCCCTCCCTCACCACTGTACCCGTGTGTCCCATCAGCTTACAGGTACCTCCTGTACAGAGCTTTTCTCATGCACCCAGGCACTTCCCATCTGTCCTTTTAACCTGACCAAGCAAAAGATCATATTCTCCAACACAAACCAACTGCCTGCCACCTCTTATTAACTGATAAACTAAATTTGTACTTGTCTTTCTCTAGCAATGTATCTCCAATGGTGATCACATAGGGGAAAAGTATTATTGCCATTCATGCAATTTGCAAGAAAAATAAAATAAAGCAGCCCTTCTCTCAAATTTAAGTGAAATGGACCCAAAAGTTCCAAAGTTTCTAAACCATAACAGCTGAGAAGAGTAACAGCCCAAGCTGGTATCCAGCTACAGCTATGCTGTACAGCAAGTAGAAGGTGGCCTGAGACAGACAGTTCTAAAAACATAAACTTATGAAGTGACCTTCATAATGACTTAACTCCCAACTCACACTCTTTCATGTCAGAAGTTTGGCAAGTAAAATCTATCACTGCAGCAACAATGGAAATCTTAGATCAGTTTCTGTATAGAATATACTTTCATAAAATGGAAGCCAATTTGAGTAACTGCAGAATGAGACCAGAGGATTTAACCTGCAAAGCATTTGGCAAGCAAGGAGTTAAAATCCTGCCTAAGACTACCCCACAGCTGCTGTCAGCAGTCAGGCTTGTCAAGAGAAGCTCTGGGCTGTCTTGACAAGACTAATTGGCAGCAAGCACCTGGTTCCCCAGGCTGGGCCTGGGGAAGGTAAAAGAACATAAACCCTGCAAAGAAGAAGGAGAAGCAGCTGGAAGGCTGCCAGTAGGTCTAGCCTGTTTCATGTTTTCACTTTAATCCACAGGCAACTTTATCCTAGACTATACCCAGCTAGAGCTATCAGAAACATTTCTCTGCAACTTCCCAGCTGAAGGAAACCTGTGCGTTGTGGTTCTGTATCTGTGAGTTCTGCCACTGAGCACCCACCAAGCTTTGGTGTGCAGGATCCTCCTGCAGCACAGCCAGCTGCAACATCAACACTATCACTAAACTGCAGTGGAACTGAAATTCTGGTTTTCTAATGCCACCAAAAAGTCACTTGAAGGTCTTACTGTAACTTTAAAATTATGGAACAATTTGCCAGAAAATCAAAACTAAGACTGTTCTGGATATTCTATACATTGAACACATACAGCATGTGCAAAGACAACTTATGAACAAGCAAATTACAGTTTATCTTTAAAGAAAACAAAAAACCCCACAAACAAACAAAA
>VZUA01083401.1:0-10032 GCA_013401035.1 Horornis vulcanius
TTTGGGGTTTTTTTTGGTTTTTTTTAGTGTTTTTTTTTAGTTTTTAGTTTTTACTTACATGTTAAAGACATGGCCAAAGTAAAAGATAAAGTAATGCTGCAGGGCCTGGAGGATTAGAACAGTGTCATTGTGTTAGGGTAACCTACTGCAATCTAAAAATTAATTTGTCAGTCATTTCTTTCTGTGCTGTCTTCCTGCCCTTTTCCCTGTCCAGCATCAAATCCCATTTGTCTTTTCATATGTACATGTTTTATGGTTGGTTCTTTGCTTTGGTTGTCCCACATTTGGCGAAATGATGTATCAGCTCTGTATTTTAGAATGTGGCAAAGGGGAGTATGAAATTTATAGTGTCAGGAGTGACAAAGGATGCTTTGGGATTGACTGTTCATTTTTACCCAGTGCAAGAAATAAAAAAGCAAAAACAAAACTGGCCAGCCATGAGTTCAAAATTAAGTGGGATGGTTATCTTCACAGAGTCTGAATTTACACTGAGGAGCTCTGCCATAGACTGTGGAAAGTTTTCACGGGCTCAGTGAGCTACTAGTGCAGCTTGGGGAGGAAGGGTCAGCTCTTTGGGGACTGCTATGTGCAAAGATGCCTTTTTTGGTCTAAAAAGTCCCTAAGCCACAACTTTCTAGAAGTTGGGAGAATATTTTTGTCTTCACTGACCTTTAGCAGTGGGCTACAGTTTTGGAGACTGAATTTTACCATTGACCCTGATTTGTGTGTCCTGATTTTAGTGCAAAAAGGGTAAGAGTGATACCTTCAGAACTGTATTGTCCATACCTTCTACAGCCTTGGTGATGGTGGTGGAGGATAGCTGAGAGAAGACACCATGTGTGAGAGGTGAGGGACTGGAGTGTATCTCCCCTTCCATTCCTTCTCCCTCTCCCTGATCTTTGCTTGGAAAGTTACAGAGTGACTAAACTTTATTTTTAGAGATTACAAAGAAAGAAAGAATTAGACAGCTGGCTGCAAAAATATTTATTTGTGACCTTTGTCTACATTTGTGCAGTGCTTGTTGCTATTCTGGAGCATGTAGTTCCTCCTGACTTCAGTCTTAGAGTTTAAGGAGAAACTGAAATGCTTATAACTTTATGCATACGTATATTTCAAAAAAAATTGCTTCCATATTTGGAAAACAGGACTACTTCTCTTTGTAAAGTGCTGGCCTTATTTTTTTCCCATTTTTGTAGTAACATATTGATTGAGAATGCAATTGGAGCACTGCTGGTAGAGGCTGGGCTGGGGTGGTCCCATATTGGTGGCCAAACACCCCCTACATGAGTCAGTCCCATTACTAACCTGGAGAAAGGATTAAATAGATTTCCCAACTCTGTGTGGCACAAAGATTTAGGAGGGTGTGTGAACAGGGTCTGGAATTGGGTCAGTGATCAGTGGGGTCTGGCCTGCAGCTTGTGATGGGAGCTAGCAGGTATGCAAAGGTAGCTCAAGCCAGATGTTACTGGTCATGGTTTTTGTTATTGGATCAAAATCTACAGAAAATGGGAGTATTTTTGACTTTCCACCATGAGGGGATGTGCGTTTTAGATGTGTATGTTCAGTCAAAAAGGCAGGACAATATAAATGTGAGAAATCCACTGCAAAAGTGAAACAGTTTTATAGTGATTGAAAGAAAGGTATGGGTCAGTCATATTAGTTGTTTCTTATGAATAACTCTGCTGGACAAAGAATTTCCTAATACTGCTTTTGAGTAATAAGGAAAATTTGTTTTATTTACTTAAAATTATGTGTTTTTTCTCTGTACTAACAAGTAAGTCTGAAAGCTGAAATACAGATACCAAATGTGTTTTTTTAACATAGCGACCTTTTACCTTAGCTTTTGTATTTTGGAAACACATGTGGATTGCATCACATAGTGTTTAGTTTTTATAATTTAATGTGAGACATGGGATGATGATGCCTGTGTGGGAATAACAGCTAATGCATTTCTATGGGAGAGGAGAGGAGAGGAGAGGAGAGGAGAAAAAGCATTGAACATCTCAGATGAAAGGCAGGTGCATATGTGTGCTTTTCAGAAGTCATTTCAGCAGGTTTGGAATAGGTCCCCCTGGGAGGGTTGGCTCTGTGCTGTCCTTTACAGTGCCCTCTGAGATGCTGCTTGGGATGCTCTGCAGAAGAAGGCTCTTGCTGACATACAGAGTTGTGTGCTTGGCTTTCTGCTTGGGCAGACAGATTCTTTACTTTGAAAAGGTTTCATTGTGGGAGTTCTGACCCATTTCTCAGCGCATTCAAAAAATTGCAGTGAAATTAACTTTCCTGCTTACATACATTTTGGATGAAATTTCCTCCATTGAGACCCTTGCCTGTGCTTCAGACATTGTATCCTATTGGATCTTCTGTAACCTAAGTTATTGTGAAACATAAGGCCAAAACTGCTGAGATAGGTATACTGAAGTGACAACCATGTTTATCTACTGAAGTTGTTCTAGGACTATTAAGATTATTTTTAAAATTATTGCTAATACAAGTAACTTCTGAGTTAAGTAGGTCAGCTTTACCAAAATAGCAAAACAAATTCAGTAATTGTTTTGTAGTGTAGTGGCAGTATATCTGTTAGGCATCTGCTCAGAAACAAGCCTCTTCTGCTTTTATCCATCCTTAGAGCAAATTTAGATTGTTTCTGTTTAAAACCAACAAGCAATGTCCAACAAGTGAAACAATCATAATCATAAACCCCTGGAATAATCTGTGTTTAGTGAGCATAAAGTAGATGAGTGGGAAAAATTTGCTCTGCATCACTCTTTCAAGAAAGGAGCCAGACTCCTCAAAACAGATTTGCGTACATCTTTAGCACAGAGAGGAATTTTTGCTGGTTTAACTGCCTTCCCTGATTTTTGTAAGTATACTGATAGGAAACAATGAGATTTTATGGGCATATTTGCTTGGTAAAGAATAGCTTGTTTGTTTGGTTTTGGGATTTTTTGGAGCTCACATCTGGCTGGTGCTAGCAATGTGAGCAGCCTTGTTTGTGCAAGCACCACTTGAACTATGCCAGTGTCTGAGTTTTTACCTGTTTCAGAGAGATACTGTATGTATGTATGTACATATATATGTATGTATGTATGTAATCAGAGCCTACCACTTAACTAGAGTTTGTTATCACGGAATGGTTGGGATGGGAAGGGACCTCTGGAGATCCTTCAGTTATACTTAGGATGACTCAGAGATGCGCTGCACACCTTAACATTCGCTGCAGTTTTTTCTAATTACTCTACATAGATGCATCCTCAGCACAGGAAGAAGAGACTCAGCTCTCATTGTGCATTGACAAGTGATGAACTCAAATGTTTTTGTGGACATGAAAGGCTGAAAATCCCCTGCATATTCTTAGGGTACATGGGGACTTCATAGGCAAAGTTCTGCCTGTTTGCTTCATGATCTTTTTTATCTGTTAGCAGAGGTCGCGTAGGAGCTGTCTCCAGGGTGATTTTGTGCAGACAGTTTGCACCATGCTGAGGTATCTTCTCAGAAAATAGATTGTTAGTTAGGGAATGGGTGGAATGTAATAACAGGCCATTGGTCATGTCTGTTGGTCCATAATGTGACCTACTTTTGATAAAAATGAGTGACAAAAGCTATGATTAACCAAGATTTTTTAGGAAAGTGAGAAATATGCACTGGCTCAGCTTTTATCACTTGCACTAATGAAAATTTCTGAGTGGGGTTCTGTACTGAAGTTGGCCACAAAATAAAGTTGCTTAACTGAGGGAAGAAACTTTCTGTGCTTAAAATACGGTAAGAAAAAAAAATTACCAATCTGTGGGATGAAATGTACCTAAATGAAATTTTAAAAAAACCAACAAAACAAAACCAAAAAAACCCCCTAAACTTAGGTTGCCAGTTATTACTGGGTTTGGGACCTGGTAAGATTCTTGCAGGTCCTTCTTTCTGACAGTGACTTATTTTACATATGCCAGTTTTAAGTGCAGAAGTATAAAACACCTTTTTCCTTCTCTGTCAACCACCCTTGTTTTGATATTGGTTCTGTTGAATGGGAAATCTTATCCTTTTGCAAAAATAATTGGTTGGCATGTATCACTTACCTAACACTGTCAATTATTTTAAGACTAGTGTTTCTTAAATTGATGGTTTAGAAGAAGCCATTATTTTCTTTCAGTACATTAAAAAGAGTGGGAGTTACATGAATCTAATATTAATTAGCCCTGTTAGCTTAATTTTTTTTTTTTTTTTTTTTNCTTTTCTGGGTTTCTTGGCCCTTTTTGGAAAGCCGTGTTAATTCTTGCAGACCTTTAATGCTGTTTAAATAATCCTGAACCTGTAATCCCTGTTTGCCTGCTGTGGGCTCTGTGGTGGTTTAAGTATCTTCAGAGCTACTGAGAAACTGTCAGACATGAATTTGCTAAAGGGCAGCTACTCTGGTCAGCTCGGAAATGGCAGATGACCTGCTGGTGTGAAAACACTACATTCACATCCTGTCAGAGGGCCCTACAATCACATTCCCAGTGCCTCAGGTGGCTAAAGAGTTATACATCTGTGTCTGGCCAGATTCAGGCAAAGATTTCATGTTACAAGTAGGGCTCTTTGATTTATAATAAGAAAAATAATTTTACTTTTCTTCTCATCCTTCATGTGATACTTCAAAATCGCATTTATTTAGCACGGACTTTGCAATTGCAAATGCACATCATCCTCCAAGGATTGTGAGTGGTAACATTTCAAATCAATTCTGGCAGGTTTGGGGTTTTGTTTTCCCCAGCATTGGGGGTCAGGTGGGATCATTGCCTCCGTCGTGAAGTTGTCGCGCCTGCTTGGGGAAACCCAAAATGGCACTTGATTAAATTGACACATTTGTGGTGAAAATGGTGTTTCTTTTTATACCCTGGAGAAGGTGAGGGATCATTTTGCAAAGGGTTTTTGAACCCTTTCTGTGGAAAAAACAATCTTAAGTTTGGGCTGGGGTAGAAGGCCTTGCTGTTGTAAATAAGTGAATTGAGAAGGACAGGAAGGACACGCCGGGCCGTGCCTGCCTTGAGGGGCTTTGGGGCACTCAGAGAAGGCCTTTGGGCAGCCCTGCACCGTGCGTGGGCCTGCACAGGCTCCGTGCTTTCCCCTGCTCGGCAGTAACCCACCTCGTCTGAACTGCCTCGCTGCGGCTCCTTGCCTTGCCTTGGTTTTTAAATGTGCCTTCTGACTGGGAATGAGGAACCTACCTTGGAAAAGGTTCTTGAATTCTGATTTTGATTCCCTTGCTTGTGTTAGTCGTTCCTTCCTAGATCCAGAATAGATGGAGCTATAGTCAGCAAAATGTTTGTCCTTTAATTTCTGCATAATTGAATACCAGCTTTCAATTCAGCTGTACTGAAATCCTCTGAAAAGGAGGTATTAGTGTGGTGTTTATTCAGATTTCCATGTTTTAAAGAGAAAAGCTGGCAATATACTCAATTCTACTTTCTTGACTCTTTCACAATAGTTACTCCCTCTTAATTGCAGTACCTTATGCAAAAAATAGTCCCATGGGTTTTACTAAGACTGTTTAGGGAATTGAATACCACAGTGTTAGCAGAAATGGAAAAAATGAACAATACTTTTAAGAAATCCAGCACTTGGAAAAATACTCATAGTTTGTACATGTGTCAAATATTAATTCTGTTTTTTTACTTATGAATCAATTTAAATTTTTACTGAGGAGTATTATGTTAATGTTGCTTTTTATTCATACCTGTGAAATTTGGCACCCTATTACGTGAACTCTACTTTAAACTACTTTGAACTCTACTATTGTAGCCTTGAAAAACAATTTTTATACTCTAATGTGTAGCCTGATTTGTTTTTGTATTAAAAAAAAAAAAATCTCACATTTCACAAGTTCCACCAAAAGTATTCACATGGACAAAGCTTGGCTCATGCATACTTAAATTAGTGATCAAACCTGCTCAGTATTGCAGGTGTATAAAATATTTCAGTTAAAACTGCTTTCTCTTGAGTGTCCTAGTAGGACTTTTGTGGGTTTTTTGTAGCTTTCCCTGTCCTTTCATCACTGACCTATCTAGCCAAGATAATCCTGTGTCTTGCAGCTCTGTACTGTGGACAAGCTCTGCTTTAAGTCACATGCCCATTCCTACCATGCATGTGAAAAACATAAATTACAAAGGCAGAAAAGCTCATGTTTCTGTTTAGAAAATATGTTTTGTTTTCAGTAATGGATATAACATCCATATGCCAATTTTAAGGTTAAAAAAAAACCTCCACTGGATTTACATAGGCTATTCATGAACATGACATGTAATTTTAAGAATGTTGTTTAAGCAAACCAAGCTGGTTTGCTTAGATTAAAATGAAAATCAGCTCAGCATGAAACTTGTTGGAATTACTTCTTGAATTTTTTTTTCAAACTGGGACTTTTTATCTGCTTTTTTTTTCTTTTAAAGTACCATGTTTAGGGAACTGCCTTTCTATTAGAGTTATATCATGGTCTTTCTATTAGAGTTATATCATGGCTATCACATTCCTTCACTCAGGGGAAGGAGAAAAGCAAAACAGAAGTTGAAAGATGTATTTTATTAAAAGAATGACAAACAAAACAACAGCAAAAATCCCAAACAAACAAACACCCCCATACCTTCCAAATAAACAAAAACCTCACAAATCATGTCTTATTTCAGAAGAGATTGACATAACAAATGCACAGAAAATCCATCTGAAACTATTTTGATTTTGATTTTTGTGTTTATTTAATGACTTTCTTGATCTTCCTGTTGATGGTAGAGGCTGAGCTTGGATTCCTCCGTGAATGCATAAAGCTCCTGCAGTTGTCTTCTAATTCTTTTTGGTTTTACTCTGATTACAGCATTCTCCTCCCCCTCTACTTTTAAATGTTTCCTTTTATGGCTTTGTAAAATTAGCTTTAACACTGATTGACATTGCCTTTATTGTCTCTTTAAGGATTGATTCTTGTCTGGGTCTATGGCTTACTCTTCAAGAAACTATTTTTATTGTCTTTAATAATGAACACTTAATTTCTGGGTAGTTTTCAGCTTTCTGATACAAAACAAGGACATAATATTCTGAGCTCTGTGGTTACAGGATGAAGTGTTTTAAAATTCCTTATTCAGGTAAACTTCTGAAATCAAATTCCATTGGCTTCTTCAGCTATCTTTTTGGTTATCAGCTAGCAGCAATGACCAGCACTGGTTTGGTTATGTCTGTATTGGACTTAAGAATACAATTGGCACTTATTTGTCAGCTTATACTTTAACATACACATTTCCAATGTGGCTCAGTTAAACTGTATTTACATCTGACATGTTCAGAGTTTACATGCTTCTCTTTCATGAACAGAAGACTGGATTGGCTTCTTGAGCTTAGTTGTGAAACTGAATTCATCAGAGTTCTTAACTCTAAAGCAGGGAATTTACGCCTGATGCAATGCCTTTAATTTGGTTGATGCTCTAGAGCTAGCACCATGGTTGTGATCTGCAATCGCTTTAGATTGCCACCAAAGTTTTACAGACTATAAGTGTTTTTTTCTTCTGTAACAAACACGCTGGGAATAAATAGTAAGATCATTGATACATTGCATGTGTTTTTGAATATTTGTCTTCCCACTCTCAGTCCTTCACCAACATTATTTCAGGCTATAGAATTGCCTTTCATATGGAAATAGTGTCAGTGTATCAAGAATTTTTCTTCAGGAAAACAGTGTGGTCTGGCATCACCCATCTTTCTTTAACCAAATGCTATTGCTGTAACCACTATAACATTGCCTAGGACTTAATTCCCTTTAATCAGCTGTCTTAAACATGGCAGGAATAGCAGTTGGATGGGGCTTGTGTGTGGGTTAGAATTCCAGGTTTTTTTGGAGCTTGTGGTCATTCAGCTGGATAAATGTGGAACTACTACTGAAGTAGCAAGTGTTGTTTTGGTCCTTGTTGGCAAATTAAGTTTTGGGAAACAGAAGCCTTTTAAGTGAAATGATGATTTAAATAGTTCAAAGATGTCAAAAGTTCATAGTGTTCAGATATGAATGTGATTCCTGTACTGAGTTTTTAGCTTTCATGGGAATTCCAGGTTTAGACTCATAGTTACAAATAATTTCATTTCTCATGAGTAGAGTGGTGCTCTTTGAGTATATGTAATATAAACTATGCAATTCAACTCAGTGTCTCAGAGAACTTATGGATTGGTGTTAGGATTTTGGACAGCCTCATAGTTTAGCAGAAGAGTATTGCTTGTGTCTCTGTACCATGTAAATTTTATACTTGCAGAAAATTGTATTAACTGGGCAGCTTAAGTACTTGCTGCCTTTCATGATTCTAAAATTCCATTGTGCTAAAGCAGTCCTGAGGCAGTAACTACTTTGGAAACTGATTTTTAAAAAGGCTGTGTTTGGAGGATAATATTATATGCTCCTCATCTCTACAAGCAGCCCTGCTCTTTTCTGTAGTTGGTGCTTCTCTGGAGGCATTCCTCTCCTGCTTTTGTTCTAATCTCTTTCTTCACAACATGAAAGCAAATCCTCTGTTTCATGTGTTCTGAGGAGTTCCTTTCATCCTTCAAAGCGATGTTCCTTACTTTGTGGTGTAATTGCCTATATGAGCTTGCTTTTGAGCTGTAAGACTAAATCGTGTTTTTGTTGGCAGGGTTATAATGTTTGCCCATTTACTACCTGCCATTGATTGATAACAGTAATGAAGTAAATAACTGAAGGATTTCACCTGTTTTCTTGTCTCATTTTCCTGTTTCTCACAGGTTCATTGCTAAACCATGTGCCTTAGGCCTTAAAGTCCAAGCCAATGGACCACAGAAAGCTCAACCTAACGCAATCCTGGAAAAGGTTTTCACAGCTATTACAAAGGTAGTGTGTCTAACTAAAGTATTTACCTTATAAAGTGGGATGTGGCACTGTAAACTATGTCTGAACAAAGCAAAGCTAACAGATAAATGCAGTGCTGCATTTTTACACCTCAAATCAGAAATTCAGATATTGGGAATGTCAATATGCCAGCTTGAGTGGTTGTGTATCCCTTTGTGATGTCTCCTTTAAGCTTTCAATAAAAAAAATTGTCACAGAAACACTGTAGATGCCATATGGCCGCCTACTTATTTTTGCTTCTTATCTATTTTGTATGATTTTTTACAAAATTGTTGGGTTTTTTAGAAAAAAAAAAAAGGGTCATTGCAAGCCAGTAGTATTGATAACTGAGTTTTCCATGAAACTTCAAAGCTACTCCTTCTGGGGGAAGGCCTGTCTTGCTGGTGTCCCAGCTATAGCAGAATGCCATGGAAAAGTGGGAGAAACTCACTGAATAATGTTTTGTTTACAGCTTGCATATCTTTTTTGTACAAGATTTCCCCCCCCAACTTACATATTTGTCTCTACATCTCTCACCGTATGACATTTCAACGTGTTTGTTGTTCTGTCCATGCTTTTCAAGCCTCCCAAATTTTTCTGCAGGAGCTTTCCCATCCCACCTTGGCTCCAGGCTGCAGCTGAGCGCAGTGTAAATTTGAGAAAGTGTTAAAGTCATAAAGGGCAAAATTGAGTTCAGTGTCACAGACAGTGAAATACGGTGTGGAACTGTCTTGCTTGTGTGTCCTACATTATCCAGAGATCACCATGGCACTTGATGTGACTTTTTTCCTGTTTTCAAGGAGGGAATTGCATATACCTTGTTTCTGAAAGCTGCAGGATATACTCTCACACAGACTCAGCTGAAGAAAGAATGGTTAGGTTTTGTTAGATGTGGGTTGTTTGTTTGTTTTTAATATTTCCTCGTAGAATCTGGTAGTCTGACACAGGGCCTGAATTACCTGTGAGTGTGAAGAACTCCAGACAAAAGTATCTGCTTTCCTTCAAGAATCTGGTGGCTGATCTGAGAGAAACTGTCCAATTTAGCTACCTGCCTTTTTTGAATCCTATACAGGATTCTCTCTAGTCAAACTCCCAAGAGCTGCATCAAACATTTCATTTTTCTAAGGTTACAGAAATTTCTTTTCTTAACCTTCCATTGAAAAACTAGTAGATACCTTGGTTGACTAAAAAATTTT
>VZUA01083402.1:0-17226 GCA_013401035.1 Horornis vulcanius
AAAAAAAAAAAAAAAAAAAGGACATAACTGAATTTCTAAGGATGTAATTCCAATATTGGTTGCTTTATAAACACGCCCTGGGAAGATGATGGGAGAAGATGTCAATCAGTGCCAGAAGTAAAAAGTAACCTATAAAATTCAGGACCATGAGATTAGCTTAAAAAAAAAAGAAATTAAATCAACCTCACAATTACTAGTAGGAAGTAAACAAGCCCCCAAGCACTTCTGTTCCCTCCTTTTCTTGATTGTTTTTCAGAATGTGCATCAAGCCTATTTTCCTGAACATCCATGATTAAAACTTTTCAATAAAGGTGAAGATTAGCTCATAATCTTGTGCCTCTAGGCATTAATGGAACTTTAAGAAAAACACCAAATACCATCAGAATCTCATTAAAATCGGGAGCAGGGGCCATCCTGAGAAGCTGGCACCTCCCCACCACTTCATGGGTGTTCAGTTAATGCTGAAGCCCAGGCAGTGGATACTCCAAAGAATCTGAGAGTGGAAATCAAAACACACATATCTAAAGATATGGTTTATATCACATTTTCCTGAATTTGGTTTTAGTGAGGACATGAATTATTTCACTCCAGTATGAGTTTGCCAGGTGCTGTCTCAAGAGAGACAGGGACACTGCAATGCTGGCCTTGTGCTCTACATGCTGAGCTCAGAAAGGCTCCCTTGCATGTCTCAAGCCCCACACATCTGTTCTGTGAAATATAAACTATCTGCTTTTAGCTAATGTGACTGTGTGTGTTTCTGCACCCAAGTAAGTGCATATACCTGTTTATACTCACGTCACACTTATATTTCTTTACATCAAATAAAAAGCAGGGATTGGATGCTTTTTTTTTTTGGACAAATTGAATTTCTGAAAATTTTTGAAGTTACAAAGAAGAAGAACCCAGCCACTGGCATAGACAGCAGTTTAATCAGCTGGTATTTACACATGTAGCTGGTCAAACATCATCTCTGGTTTTGCTTAACTATAGGATTTATGACACAGTAGACCAGAAATGTATATATATGCCCACTGTAGCCTGGTGCAGCACCCAAGGCACCAAGAGCAGCATGGTCTATTCTTGGCCCATCTCCACATACAACCTTGCAAGGCAAAGCTCTCTATTTTCAAGTGTCTCCTTCCTGTTTCCCTACTGGTAGGACAGTAAACCCCACAGGGCAGTCTTTTCCACCACATGGAGAACAGCAGGGCCCATACGTGCGTTGAAGCACCATGCAGACATAGAAAACACCATATCATAAACACACAGTTTGCATCTAGTTAATGGTTAAGATCCAGACAAGATCCACTGTACAAAGATTTAAATCCCAACACTGCTGAAAGGCAACTATGATGGGTTCCTGTAGCTGGGTAAGAGTACTGGACAGAAGAGGACTTTTCTACAAAGCACAACTAAATGGAGATACATTTCAGGATTTATGAAAAAAAACCCCAACCCAACAAACCACATGAAAAAATACCATTAGAACTAGGTAGGATTCCTTGATAGTTAAGTTGCAGTCTTAAATAAATTCAACAGATAAACAAAATATTCAAATACAGTACCTGATCCCATTCACACTTATATCCAAAGCCAAGCTATTTGCTTAAGGGAAGCAAAAGTCCCACTAACTATGAAGGCCCAGAGTAAACCCACTCATCTCTGCAAATCCTCATTTCCAGAAGAGCTAAAGGAATTGCCAGTCACAGGCAGGTTGTTATGGAGAAAAAAATAGGCAAATAGCCCATTAACTACAGCAAGTATAAAATGCTGCCCTTTTTCATATCTGTTTTTTAAAGCCACTGTCTATTCCATGAGTACAGATGCTATTCACTAGCAATCCAACACATTGATTCAGAAGTCAGTGTCCCACATTCTTGCCGTAATGACCTCTCCAGATTTAACCGCCCTGACTAACGCCGGCATCTCCTCAACCTAATGGGTCATTTCTCTCAAATATTATCTCAGCCTCCTACAGCCTGCCTGCCTGAATTAAAAGCAAATTAAAGACGAACAATCCATCAAGGAGCTACAATTGTAAGTGGTTTCCCAGCACAACAGGATGGAGGCACAGACCATCCCCACGCAAAAATGCCCTGGCAGGAGCATCCCTTCCCCCTTCCCAGGAGGGCTCCCGCAGCAGCACAGCATGCAAGGGACGGGAGGTTTCCATCACCTACAAGACATTCGGCACAGGATGATGCAGTCACAGTGGCAGAGGCAGAAGCAGTGCCAAATCCATTCCCTGCTGACCATAGTATGGCCACAGCCTCCTCAGCGCGCTCCCTGCGGCGCCCTCCGCATGCCCGGCACTCCCCGCCCGCCCTGCCACAGACCAGGTTTCACCAGGTGTAATCAATCCCCTGCTGCAGCAGCACGGTGGGCCCGGCCACTTAAATATTTAATCGGACCCTTTTCCTCACCTATCACAACACTGCTGGTGTCTGAAGCCAGACTTCATTGTCTGGACTTTCACATAATGCTGTGAAAGTAAGAAAGAAATTGTGTTTTCTGCCTCTTGCCCCAATCAGGCCTCCCTATGTTTGCCTACATGCAAGCAATTACAATAAAAGAAAAGTGTGAATAAACAGAAAGCTCAGTTGTCTTGGGAAAAAAAATGGCTGCTATTGAACGTGCAGGATCAAGTTCACTGGTAGCTTCTGAAGTCAAAGAGGTTCACTGATAAATGTTGAGCACTAGCCTTAAAATGTAAATGTGTACAAGATGGCTTCAGAAATATGTATATGTGTCTTAAAATACCCATCAACTCTTAAATTTTCTCTTCATCATCCCATCATACCTGATCTCCTCTGATCCAAACACTTCACCCTTTTTACTTTGCCTGTTAATCACTTTCCTCTCCTATATTTAAGTGTGGCAGGTCTTCCAGAGGCAATCCAGTTGAAGCTAATGGAGATTTTGTACAAGGAGGCTAAACAGAATATTTATTTGCTCTCCACCTCTGCCTTATCATCTTTGATCCATTTCTTTCCCTTCTTCTTGCCTTTGCATTATTCTGTCTGCTGGGGACTTCACACAGCCTAATGCTCTACTCCTCAAGCAAATTCATAGCTGGTTTAGGGCATGTATCTCCCTGTATAGCTTCAGTGACCCTACTTTGATGTAGATCAATTAGTATTTTGACCCACTAAACTCAGCAGCTAAGTCTTTTATCTCATATCTGATTTTTAGAATACACTGAATAAAAATTCAAAGTTTTTCTAGCTATAAATTACCTACAATTACACCAGGTGGAATAAGTTCGTAATTTGCAATGTATCAGAGCCATCCCTATCCTTCTGAGGCAATACTTATTCATCATAACTGAGTAGTTGCTCACTCTCTGTACATGCCTCCCACAACATTCTCAGAATGACTGATACGTAGATATTCTAATAGCAAAGCTGCTTATCATACGTTTTCTAATGCTTGCTGCTATGAATTATTTATGTCCCATTTTAAATCTACAATATCAATACCTCTCAGGTATTCCCCACTATCAGATGGAGCAAAACAAGCATTAACCAATCAATATCTGAGACAGCAAAAACTCTGTAAACAGCAAACTATTTTTTTCACTATGGCACACAGATGGTCTAAACTCTACCTGTATATGGTCATTGTTCTCTGCTTATAAAGCCATTAGAGGCACACCAGAAACAGCAATATTAAATTCAAACCTGAGTGTAAATTCAGGGTCTCACAGCCCTAAATGCCAATGGCTTTATGTAATTACATTCTGAGGATTTAAGAAGATTCAGGGAGATATTTAAATTAAAAAAAACCAGCATTAAAATTGTAAAATTGCAGGCCATGTTTTATATTCAGGACTCCAGTTTTCCTAGAGAACACAGTATCATCAAACCATTGCATTCTCAGTTTTGAAGGCACTTCAAATCCTTTTTGTTCTCCTGTGCTTTCTTCCTGTATCTCACACTAAAGAACTGAAGGGGAGCATCTGGCTGATGTGAAATATCAGCTAAGCTCTCCAAAGTGCTCACTTATCCTGCAATACCATTGGAACCACCTGCTCTTTCAAAAGAAAACACTATTACACAAATGTAGGCAATTTAAAACACTGTATCAAACTAGTGACAGAAGCTGTAAACACAGAGATGTACAACTTAATTCTGTACTCAGAATGCATCTAACTCCTCCAGTGATTTATTTGGCTGAGACTATGTTACCCCATATTTTCTTTATTATTTTCTTACACATTTATCTCTTACACAATGAGTTTGTGGTTTCTACAGGGTTAAATATGGTCATGGCTAATAAAAAGCTATAAAACATCCTTCAAGGCCAAACAGCATCTCAGAGACTCTCAAACTGACCTAACAGAGATTAACAAATTCCTACAAATCCTTCGGCAGACTTACCACCTGCACAGCAAACTCCCTGCCAACAGTCTGCCATGGAGCCAGAAAACCAGTGCGTGGGTGTGATATCTCCTGCCTCCACCCCAACTCCACCCTTCTCCCTAAAACTGACATATTATTTTAAATAGCTCATTCAAACACAATGTGGGGCAGCACAGCCAGGGCCACCATGTGACTGAGTAAATGGCAGAGCAGGAGAGCTCATTTGGATTGGGAACAGGTTCTCTCAGAGACTTCACCATCACTTCTGATTCTGAAATAAAGATTGGTAACCAAAATCCCACCAGCAAGAGAGCAACTCCTTTTAAGTGGAAATAGCAGCATGGCCCACTGGAAAAATAATTAAATACCCAGAGAAGGCAGTTGCCCCAGAGAGTATGACATGAGCCACCACCTCTGCTTCTACTTTGGATAAAAAAAGTTATGACTTGCTGGACACTGTAAGTGTTGGTCCAAGTTTGAGGGGAAAAAACCTGGTGTGGCCAAAAATATTGTGAAAATACTTTTATAACACCTTCACTGGGATTCCAGAGTGTGGTACACCGTGGTACATGTGCTACCAGCTACATGCAAGGCATTTAAAAGCGATACTCTATCGTGCAGTACTGGACATAACGCCCCCCTCAGAAATCTTATAATTTCTTATTAGCATTACTTGACCCTCACAAAGGTTACAGCCCAGCTTGCCTGTGGCAGCACAGATGATTCTTAATGAGGAGCACTTGCAGATGCTGTGCACCTAAAGAGATTTTAAGTAACAATTCAATTGACCATCTCTTACTCCTGTATATAAAAACCCCTTGACCTCATTTTGAGCATGAAGCAATACCAGCTGGCTGGAAGGCAAGCACTCCCCCAACTAACTGCTCCTGTAATCCTTGCAACAGGAAATCAATGGTGAAAATTGCATTTTGACAAATATAAATCATTACTGACAAAAAGGCTGACAAATCCCTCTTGATGCCCAGCACTTACCTGGTGCAGCAGCCTGCTGGACAGAGATGTGCTGGAAAAATGCTTATTTTTTAAACAGAAGTTGGAAAACACAAATTCCACAGTCTGCAGCAGTGAAAATAAAGGACAGCTCTGATCCTGCAAGTGGTAGCAGGCAGGCAGGTGACTCTCCTACATGAAGCCTTTTGCAGGAAGGCTGTAATTATCTGGTTGATCACCTACTGATTGTATCTGGAGACTGTGCATAAGAGCCAATATGCAGCTGATACAACTCATGTCATTTTACTTTCTGTACATTTTGTCCTTAATTGAAAAGGCTGCTTTCCTTTTCTATTCCTAATATCTATTATCCATGCTTGAGAAAGCACTCAACAGCACATTAGACAGCTAAGAACCCAGAGGCCGTGCCAAAACTGAAGTAACACTATGAAATGAATCGAGTGCTTGGTTTCATTTTAGTAGTGTCTTTATCAACTGGCACTCTGAGAAGGTTTGTACTTTAAAGAACTCTGGAAAACACTCAAGAAGGAGTAGTACAATGCACTTTTAAGTTCCTCAGCCAGACAAAATATACTAAAAAAACCATTCTCATGCCATTGACCGTATCTTTGTAGTTCTCAAGATGGAAACTCATTTCTGTTAAAGGTCAGCATCAGATGTTTTGTTATACCTGAAGAAGCTGTTTATACTGAACTAGCCTTAATTTTTTATATTGTCTTTCTCTGCTCTCAACCTGCATTTCCACCATCAGTTCCAAGGGACTCCTGGTTACTGTGCCAAGGAGAGCT
Organism: Horornis vulcanius; assembly: GCA_013401035.1. Classification (NCBI taxonomy): domain Eukaryota; kingdom Metazoa; phylum Chordata; class Aves; order Passeriformes; family Scotocercidae; genus Horornis; species Horornis vulcanius. The sequence continues at coordinate 6,122 of VZUA01083402.1, forward strand.
GAATTGTTTCCCAGTTGCAGGCTGGCTGCTATTCCACAGACAATTCACCCACATACCTTAGCAATTAGGCTGGGGTACGACTGTATGGACCAGATTTAAGACCTGGGAGAAATCAGCCTGCTCATCTCCACATTTTGTCTCTCTGGAGCTGCTCCCTTCACAGAGGCTTGGCTGAGTCCATGCCAAGCCAGGAGGACACTTAAGTGGATGAATCCTCTCCTGAATTTCAGTAGCTGCAGTACAGGCACAGCCCAGGAGACCAACCCAGGAACACAGAATGTAACCTTCAGTTCTTGCATGGACAGCCCAGATTCAGGTGCCTGAATTCAGACTCACCCAAGGGAGTGAGGAGACTCACCTGGCACAGAATCTGTTTCGGAACTAGCCCCTAACATGTATTGCCAGTTACAAACCATTTTAAATGGGATGCAAGACTGGGAGTTTCTGCCAAGAAAAAGAGAGCAAGAAGCATTCCAGGCAAATACAAGTATTACAGACTAAGCCCAGAAAACCCTGTCAACTGAAGTAAAAATTACACTTACCAGAAAATTATCTGCATCGGAGCATTTTGTACTGATGCCGTTCTCCAGTAATATGCTCTGATTAAATCACCTCAGTGTTTCTGGTACTAAATGAAACAATATTTAAAAGACATGCTTTCCCTTTGCATATCTTTTCTTTGCAGGGCACTGCTAAGAGCAAAATAGCTGCACAGATAAAGGAAAGATGAAGGCTGGTAAGTCAGCCATTTCTCATGACAGTTGCCCCACTTACAAGTTATTTAAGCTACTGTCTGCCAGTGGTCTGTAGTATGGTAGCACATAGTCACTAGTAACATACCTATATTACAGTATATTGCTTTCTAAATTGCCTTCTATGAAAAAATTTCAATCAATTTAACTGATGGGGAAATTTGAAGTCTGCTACACTGCTATTAGCATCATTTGGTATAAAGGAAGTGCAGACATGCATTTGATACTTCTCAGAGGGTTCAACTTTAATTAATTTAAACTTCCAAACTGATTATGATTCACTTGAAAATGCATTCTGTTCCCTGAGAGCACTTCTTGGGAAACCATGATGAACTTCTCCTATGATGCAGAAAGCCTGAGACCCAAGAAGAAGCTCCAAACTCCTGTAAAGAGGCTGGCAAGCACAATTCAAAGTACTTCAGCTTTGCAAACTTCTAGTTGCATCACCACCTTCCTCAGTTATCAATGCCAATCTAGGAGAGGGATGAATCCTCCCTGGCTGTCTATCTCTCTGCTGATTACAGGAGAAGCCTGGGTGAGACTCAGTCCTATAAATATAGCTGGGATCAGTCCAACCCTAAGAGACTAAGCCATGAACTCTACCAAATTACCCACAGATTCTGGGTGGGTTTGGAAAATGGAATACCAGGCTGCATCTTGGCTCAGCACTCTGCTCACCACTGTGACTCATGCTGGGTGTGCCAGAAAAGCCTTGCAGGGGCACAATGGGCAAACAGTCCTAGCAGTGGGTAACAAATACCTGCTAGGCTCTGCCTGACCTTCCATAATGGAACCTCTCCTGATAAATCAAACAGTCTTTCCCACTCCTGTTTGCCCCCACAGAATGAGGGGTGGAGGTTTATTCATCATTGGGTGACCAGCTTTCTGTCCTGTTACCTGTCTCATTATTGAAAGGAGACTGGTGAGGTAAGGGGTTGTGAGACAACTGTGACACAGAGCACGTATCTTTCCTCCCAGCATAGAGAAAAAGGACTTCCCAGAATGAGAGCTAAAAATAGCTGGTTTGCCTTAGAGGGTGTATTCACTTTGAAACACAGAAAACGAGTCTAAGCTGACACATCTAATATGATGGTCAACTTCAGCAGCCTGCTCTTTGTCAAAATACCTAAACCCCTGCTTTTTCTTCTCCTTAAATTTTTTACCATTTCAAATTGTAGATGCTTTTCAGCATGTTATGAGAAGCTTTGGGGGAGAGAGGGCAGATACAGCCTTCTAAGTTACATTAAAACCAGCCTTTTTTCAGACTAAAAGGTGTCTTGAAGATTATTTCTTGAAATCTACTGCAGTCTTGCCTTTTTTCCCACATTGCTTATACCAGTGGTGTTTCAGCTCCCCAGCATCTTCTTTCAGCTCTGCTCAGTGCCTGTCTCCCAGGTGGAGGGCAGGCTGGCCACATTGCACCCAGCACTGAGGTGACTGGACAGTCTGGTTTGGGTATCAGAGTCAGCAAGGCAGCTTGATGCTTTCAGAGCAAGATGTATCCTTTCAAACACAGCAGTTTGTTTATTTACCAGTGATGGTAATGAGCCAGTTGGGCAAACTTGCCTGGGGCAGTGGTAGATTCTTTATCACATGAAGTTATTTCATTAAGGCAGTGTCTTTCTAAAGTACACCTTCACTTGGTAAAGAATTTGTGGTCAGAATATCGAAGGTTTGAACACAGAGGTTACAATGGATGACTGTAATGATTTCTACTGACTCTAAAATTCTAGGAATCCAAAATCATTGCTTATGGGCCTCTTTACACCAAAGATCTTCTTGACTCTTCTGGGAATACATTAAAACCTAAAAGCTTGCCAAGCTGAGAAAATATTTCCAGCTGCTTTCCCCAGAATATTACATTAATCCTTCCTCAACCCTGAGCAAGCCTTGCCACTTTTCTTTTGAGCAGCTTAACAAAGGAGCATGGTTGGACTGCTCCTCTCTATGCCTCTGTAAGGGCTCCCCCCTCTCCATAGGTTTGCTCTCAGGTATTGCCAAGCCACCAAAGGATTTGGGAAGCTTTCCTTGCTGTTCCTGACATGGGTATAAGCATTTCTTTGCAAGTCTGGAAGCCAGCCCTACAACTTACATTGATGACCAAGCAGACCCTAGAGAGCCTAAATAAGAGCCACTCAGAATGTCATTCATCATAAAGTTGACAAACTAGCAATGTCCCACACTTCTCCTGCATGCTGAAGTGACAAACAGGAGACAGGGCTTGCTGTCCAGCTGCCAAGGATGGGACCTGGCTGAACACCCACTCTCTACCCCCAGAACAAGCCCACCCAGGCGCCCGAGAAATGTGAGCAATTCTGCGCTGTGCTGATGAAGTTCTTAATCTACGTGTCACCCAAGCTGAACTGCAGAACACGGCTGCCTGCCCTAGTTATCAAATGACCTGAAATTCAGCACCATCATCTGCCATAACAGCTGGTTCACTGACGATGAGAGAAACTCCTGCCTGGCTGCTGAACCAGAGCCAGCAGCAGGAGCCCAGGACACGCAGCCTCCCACACCGAGCTGCTGCTCCCATCCCCCTGCACGGCACGGCCTCAAAACGTCTGGTGTTCTTCCAATTCTGCACACTGACTCCTTCCTCTACGTATTTATTTTTCATCTGTATCATTAAAAAGAGATTTCAGAGACCTGGTATACTTCAAAGAGGGGGAAAATAATGAAACATCCTTCCCAAGGAATTAAAATGAAGGTAAGGTTGGATCTTGTCAGTTTTCTTTCTTTCTACTTAGGGTGCTACATAAATAATACACAGCACCAGCAAATTTACTTCTTTTTACAGCAGCAACCTATATAGGAACATAGTACCAAACATGAAAATGATTGTACGAGTAAGACTTAAGTGCTCAACACAGGCAAAGTTAGGGAACTAAATAAGTTTGACAGATGTTATAAAGATTTTTTTAGAAGTTACTTATGCTCAAATACTCATACTTTTTGAAGTTATTTTGATGTACACCAAATTATATTTTTCCATTCCACTGACAAAAAGCCCCTAATCACATATTAATAAAATTTTAGTTTCATTAACGTGAAAGTTAGTATTAGTGATATTTAGTACTCCTTAATAATGAAATAATCAAAATTAAATGCTTGTAGTATATCTTAAGACAGTTGCTTTTACATTTCTTCCCCAATTAGAAATGAAGAGTGAAAGCTGTTATTGAAGACCAGCCCCTCAGCTGGAACCCAAATGTTACTCCATTGAACCCAATGGACATAATTTCCTGCTAAATTGGATCTAGAAAATGATGTTTTCTCTGTGGATCTGTCCTCTTGGCTAAATGCACTTTCCCATTCCCTAGCTGAAATGGGAAATGTGGACTGCACGTGTTCGTAGTGTTCTCTGTCTCAGTCCTAGAAAGTCCAACAGGTTCACACTGCGAATGTTGTGCCTAAGAAGCATCTGTCTGATTTTCACACATGTAACTGGTTGTAGCTCTTGCTAGAGCTCATATGTGCATGAGCAAGAACAAAGTTTGGACTGAACATATGCCTTATTCCCTGTGTTTACTTCAAGGTAGGCTTCAGAATCCTTTCTGTAAGTGTGAATACAACCATGAATATTTGATTAGGGACACACGGAAAGAATCTGAAATCATATGGCACCAAGGCTTTAGCTAAAGTATGCATGAACAAGCAAAGTAGCTAATATTATATGTATGCTTGTATTTTTCTTGTTCTGCAGCCTTGTCTGCACATCAACGTGAATTAAACAAATTGAAACCCCACATAGAGCAGCATCAGATCTAATTGCAGAGCAAAATGTTTCCTTACTGAATTTCAGTTTTCATATTTTCTCCTACAAGTAGTGTTATCATGCTACTGAATAAAAGCAGTTTTATTACTAATATACAGAGATATATGTGGGTACATATTATTATTAATAATAATTAATACCAATCCAGTTATTTTGGATAATTTATGAGAAAAGACTATGAAGATAAACATTTTTATCTTTAATAATTTTATTTGTGGGCTACTGTCAGTAATGCTTTGATAGGTTTTTTTTGGTGCTGTTTGCTAGGTGCTGACGAATGAATGGAGTTACTCCCTGTCCTGGACAGATCATAATCTAGGCAAGTAAGCCTTGATCTCCAAATGATGGGAGTCCCTTAGTGAGGCAGGGACACCCTCCAGCCCTACTCCATTAGCCAAGATCTCCCATCAGCCAGATGGGGAGGAAGAGGAGCACTGCTAAACCTGAGCCTTGGAGCATCCTGAGCCTTGATCTGTGAGACAGACACACAAAATACACCAAGGATGGCTCAGTGAAAACAAAAACCAGGAGTCTTCCCACTAGGACTGACTGAGTGCTTTTGCAACCAGAGCAGAATTCTTGTGTCTATCACAATACTGGCTTTTATCTCATGGAAGAAGGCAGTGGTTAACACAACTTATTTAATAGTCATGTGGTTGCTTGATTTGGGATGATGGCCTTCAAGTGGCAGGTGGACCCAATTCTGTAAAGTGCTGAGCTCTGCGTCAGAGATGCCAGCTTGCTGCCTCTCCCGGCACCACAGAGCCAAGAGCACATTCCTGATGTGTGTTGAAGTCAGCACCTCCTGTATCAGTTCTGCCACATGCCCTCCTTGCCATTCAGCTTAATTCTATCTGGAATTTTTCTAATACCTGGAGGATGCTCCTTAAGCCCCTCTTTCATTCGTTAGCTGTGCCAGAGCAGGGGCAGGACAACTGATATTGGACAATTTAAAGCATCCTGAAGGATTATATTATATTTGCACCTTCTTGGACCATTTTCTAGACCCTTTTTTCATAGATGAAACCAAATCAGCATAATTTTGCCTTAGGAATTTTTTTAAAAGGTGCCTTTTTAGGCAGGCAATAATATTACAAGTAAATTTATTATAAAGCTTCCTGCAGCAAAATCTCATTCACACGCAATCTTAAAAGTGTTGCTCTGAGAACTGCAGACAGACTTCTTGGGAAATGCCAGAGGAGGTGTTTGGCTTTCAGCTGTAATGCAATAGACAGCTAATTAAATGCTTTGCTAATAATAGTATCCTGTGTATGAGGAGATAAGCTTAATTACTTACTGAATTTAAGTGGAGTTTTGCAGACATGTTGGCATGTTCCTGGTAGCTAAACCAACTTTTTTTAGCAATACAATTCACTCTCCTTTCTATTTCTCTAGTTTAGATGTATCATTAATGAACATAAAATGTCACTGATGGAAAGAAATAAACAAATCTGACATTTCTTAGTTAAAGCTCCATTACTACATCAAAAAATATCCATCAACTCCGTACAATAATGGCAGACACTCATCACAAAAAAACCTCATCAGAAGTCAACAGAAATCTTCCTACTGACTTAAGGTGAAACTAGACAAAATCTAGGATTGTTGTCATCAAAGTATGTTTGCAGTCTGCATGTAGTCCATGGACCACACAATGCTCTGAAATTCAGTACTTTCAGCACATAATCATCAACACTTTGACAGTGAGCAGGGAATATGGAACGCTCTTTCCTTCCCAGATTCTTTGGGAAATACACAGTTTTCCCAGTGTCACAACTCTTCTTAGATTAAGATACAGGACTTTTTACTCCTCACACTCCATACTCTCAGAAAGCACAGCAGTGATTTGGAGCTGGAGTACACAGCCTAACTTGAAAGAAAAATTACTGTTCATGGAGCAATAATGCCATTTGTTTCATCTCCTTAGGGCATGCCTACCCAACTCAGCAGGGCCATGCAAGAAAACTACTGACACAGTGCCACGATCTTCCCCTCTACTCTGCCCCTGTGAGATTCCACCTGGAGTACTGTGTCCAGCCCTGGAGCCCTCAGCACATGGAAAACATGAACTTGTTGGAGCAAGGCCAGAGGAAGGCCCCAAAGGTGATCAGAGAGCTGGAGCACCTGTCCAAGAGAGACAGTCTGAGAGAGCTGGGGTTGTTTAGCCTGAAGAAGGGAAGTTTCTGAGGAGACTTTATAGCACCTTCTAGTTTCTAAAAGAGGGACTTTTTACAAGGGCATGTAGCGATAGACAAGGGGAAGGGCTTTAAGATGAAGGAGGATAGGTTTAGATTAGATATTAGGAGGACATTCTTTACTGGTGGTGAGGCATTGGCTGAGTTTGCCCAGAGAAGCTGTGGATGCCCCATCCCTGGAAGTGTTCAAGGCCAAGTTGGATGGGGCTCCAAGCCACCTGATTTGGTGAAGTGTCCCTGCCCATGACAGGAGGGCTGGAAGTGGTGATCTTTAAAGTTACTTCAACCCAAACCATTTCATGATTTTATGATTCTGTGATCCACTGGAGGGTGATGAAGATGACTAGAGGCTGTAAATGGCACATGATGAAGGGGCCAAGGGAATAATCTTGCTTGGCTCAGAGAAAGGAAGGCTGAGGACCAATCTCACTGTGGCACCAACATCCAGCTGGTTTATGATGGGAAAGGCACAGCCCTGGAAGGAGGGTCTGGTCATGTGGGGAAGTTTTCATCCTTGGTGATTCTCAAAACTCACTAGATCAAGGCACTGACCAAATTTTGAATTTAGCCTTGCTTTAATAGGTGCTTGGACTAGATGTTCTCCAGAGATGCCCAAATAACTCTGCCTGAAGACACTGGGGAAATTAAGGAAGCAGGTATCACTAGTGTCCGCAGCATATTGAGAGCAAATAAAGGAACTTCATCTGACCATGTTTTTTATTGCAGAATTACTTCTCTATTAATGGCCTGGGCTCCACTAAGCAGCTTCTAGATCTTAATTAAGGTGGCCATTTCAAAGATAATTCACATTTAATACCTAAGTATACTTAATAATCTCCTAAATGTTTGCCTGAATTTGAGCTCTGCTGTTACAGATGACCTTGTATGAAACAAGGAACCAAAAAGCAGAAGGATGCTGACTTATTAAATTTAAAATTCCCCACAGCACCAAGCCTCTAAAAGACTCAATGCTATTCTAGACTAGAGCAAAATAGTCCAAGCCAAAAGATTTATGTTCATTTAATAATAAATAATTTCATGAGACTGTGAGAACTCAGGAACTCTGGCCTTGAACATTGCAGACTTCAAAATTTCCAAGTAAGGTTAAATTGAACTAAATGATGATAACTCTTCCAGTGCAACTCTACTCATTCTGTGTCAAGGAAGAGTTGTTCTAAGTTGTGATTTCTCTTGTAATTAAAAGGGGGGGGTTGGTACAGATAAGGGCCTGTGTTTCAAAGCAACACTTGCATTTGGAAAGGAAAAGAAAAATGCAGAGCTAAAATGGATGGTGGTAAGAAAAGAAAAAGAGAGATTGAAAAACCAAAACAGTCAGTGGCTTCATGGAACTTGACTTTGAGCTGCATAAATAAACACAGCTACAGCTTCTCGCAGAATTTAGGAAAATGCCCTGAGCACATGAAATGTGGTGGTTACCATAGCAATTTACATACAGTCATACATCAGACAAATCCTGACACTCTTTTCCAGTTTAAATTCCTCTGTTTTGCCTTTTGAAAATGTGTGTGTGCATAGGGAGTAGCACAGAGCAAAGCTTGTTCCACTAAGGGATGTGACTGAACACAACACAGAGCTGCTCCCTCCTTCTACCCCTGCCACCTCCATGCATAGCATCGCGTTCCGTGGTGATGCACGGCAGCCTCTGTGAACCTGTGTACTGCACTGCCATCTCCAGGACCCAGCACTGCTCACTGCATCAGCCACCTGGCACGGGAAGATGACTGCTGGTGCTTTGTGCCTGCCTGGATGCCCAGAGTGCCCAGCCTTGCCCGAGCCCTGCCTTGTCTGGGGGCCAGGTGTGACCAGCTATCAGCATCCCTGCCCAAACAGCTGTGTATCAGGTCTGACTGGGATAGGGCTGATTTTCTTCATAGCATCTCATGGAGTGCCTTGCTTTGAGTTTCTGTCTAAAACAGTGATGCTTAAGATACCAAAGTGTGTTATACTCCTTTACAATTCCCCAAATTAGGAACAATTAGGAAAAACGAGGAATATTAGGAAAGGGCAGAAGCTGGGGAGCAGCTGCTAGGCTGAAGTGGCAGGGGGAGCTTCTTGCCCTGCACCACTCCCCTTGAATGTCCTCCCAGCTGGCTGTGGGTAACATTGCTGCCTGTTTGGAGGTGAACTGAGGATGAGGTAAGCACAGGCCTGCTCATGGAATGGACATGGGCTCTAGGGCCAAGAATGGTGACAGCCAAGGGAGCAGACATCCACCACCTCTACTAGCAGGTGATTATGCTCCACTGATCTGGGTTGTCTGGGAGCCTGCTGGGATGTGTTTCTGGCCTTGCTGGAGTCCAGGCAGCTCAACCCTGAATGCCCCAAGCAGCCCTGCAAGAGCTCAGAGAGGGTGCGTGCAGAGGGACTCAGGGACAACAAAAGAAGAAAGAGTCAATAAATCTGGACACGCTCTGAAAGGATGAAAAAAAAAAAATGTTGTTCTCAGGTCTATGTCCAGAGGGAAAGTAAGGAGGGAAATGGTGAATGAGTCATGGCTCTCAGCTGCCAGAGCCATTAATAGAGAGAGACAACAGGGTGGGTGAGGGGTCACACTGGAGAGCGCCTGGGTGCTGCAGATGGGAACCGTGGCTGCACTCAGCTCTCTCTCAAGGGCATCCTTCCTGGAGGTCTTCCTTCCCAGTGGATAAACACCCTGCACAGAGCTGTCATGCTGGAGCTTAACATCCTGAAGAATAAACAAAGGTGTGTTTGACTGGAGATGGGAATGATAAGAAATATTGAACAAGCAAAGGCAGGATCAGAAGTTCCCTTGATGATAAAGGTCCCTCCCTGGCAGAGATCACGCTCTCCCCAGCAACACCTGCAACTGCTGAGGCTGCAATTTCACTTGCAATAAAACACTTCCATGAACTACTTCTGTGATAATGCAACCGTGGCCTGAATGGCACAGCTCATGGCAGGAGTGTGCTGTACACACCTGCTGGAGACAAGGCTTGTCTCCTTCCTGCCCTGGGGGTTTAGGAAATTTGGGACAGAAACTGGCAGCTCAGTGAGTCCTCTCCAACACTTTGCTCTTCTGCACTGCAGTACTGCAATGCCACTTGGGATCCTCCCTGGACAAGGAGGTGAGCACATGCTCAAACATAAACCTCTGAGCCATCACTTTTGACAGCTGGACTGGTCATGGCCAAGCACCATCAGCTGCAGGCTGAACCTGGGCTGCAGGGAACAGACAAAACTGATGCATTGTAACAACAGACCTGGAGGAATCATAATTGTGTCACCACTGTAATAGTTGAAAATAATTAATTTTCAGAATATGGATATGTGAAAGACTTTATGCTGCTTCTGTGCCAATGCACAAGGTGTTCTGTCAGACTTTCTCCACCTGCCATCTCTTAGTGTCCTAAAAAAGGATGAAATGAAAATAGGATTTTTTTTTCCATCAGGCTCTTTACAGTTCACAAGGAATCTTCCAGTATCACTTAGCAAATGAAATTATACTTCCTTCCCCTCCTCAAGCCCTCCAAGTGTGAATTTTAATTCTAATCTTGGCAGAATATTAAATCTATTTAAATACTGTATTTTTTTCTGAAACATCTAGTGTTTCAGTGCTTTTAGGATGATTGAATGGAAAGACTGAAGAACAAAGTCTATCCTTTCCTCATTCAAAAGGTTTGATTTGGACCAGCTGCATGCAATTCTGGTTCTTGACTAGTTGATGTACTTTGCTTATGTTTTCCCTAACAAATAAAAAAATAAAAATCAATTACAGCAATGAGAAATCAGGACAATCCACAGGGCAGGCACTTTGGTTTCTCTTCTGAGACCAATAGAGACAGATTTTTGGATGCATGCTCTGGACCAGCCAGGGGCAGGCAGGTTTTGGAGGACATGGAACACTTTTCACTCCCTCAGGCAGCACAAAGTGCTGAGCTGCTCAGGCCTTCTCAAATGGCTGCACAGCCAACACTTGCTCACTCCTGGACTGGACTTCTGTCCAACAGGAATAAGAACAAGGAAACAAAGGACAAAAAAAGCAAGGAAAGTGCACCATCCTCCTGCTAGTCCCCTCAGCAGGTCATCACTCCATCCCCATAAAACCTGACACACACTTAACCAATAATCTACACATACGTGACCAAGCTTGCTTTACATGGTACCACGGACTAAAGATCCTCAGTTCTCAAGAAAGACAAAAGGCTGCTGGAGTCTGCTGCCTACTTGCTACAAAAATATAAGACTATCCTAATAAACCAATTATTAAATCCAACTTGTCCCATTAAGCTTGCAATATGCACTTGTTCTCAGATGGCACAACAAACCACTACCAATCCTCTTTGCTGAAATATGCCATCCCTTGTGTCTGGATCTTCTCAGGAGAAAAAAAAAAAAAAA
>VZUA01083402.1:18120-32032 GCA_013401035.1 Horornis vulcanius
CTTCCAGTATCACTTAGCAAATGAAATTATACTTCCTTCCCCTCCTCAAGCCCTCCAAGTGTGAATTTTAATTCTAATCTTGGCAGAATATTAAATCTATTTAAATACTGTATTTTTTTCTGAAACATCTAGTGTTTCAGTGCTTTTAGGATAATTGAATGGAAAGACTGGAGAACAAAGTCTATCCTTTCCTCATTCAAAAGGTTTGATTTGGACCAGCTGCATGCAATTCTGGTTCTTGACTAGTTGATGTACTTTGCTTATGTTTTCCCTAACAAATAAAAAAATAAAAATCAATTACAGCAATGAGAAATCAGGACAATCCACAGGGCAGGCACTTTGGTTTCTCTTCTGAGACCAATAGAGACAGATTTTTGGATGCATGCTCTGGACCAGCCAGGGGCAGGCAGGTTTTGGAGGACATGGAACACTTTTCACTCCCTGAGGCAGCACAAAGTGCTGAGCTGCTCAGGCCTTCTCAAATGGCTGCACAGCCAACACTTGCTCACTCCTGGACTGGACTTCTGTCCAACAGGAATAAGAACAAGGAAACAAAGGACAAAAAAAGCAAGGAAAGTGCACCATCCTCCTGCTAGTCCCCTCAGCAGGTCATCACTCCATCCCCATAAAACCTGACACACACTTAACCAATAATCTACACATACGTGACCAAGCTTGCTTTACATGGTACCACGGACTAAAGATCCTCAGTTCTCAAGAAAGACAAAAGGCTGCTGGAGTCTGCTGCCTGCTTGCTACAAAAATATAAGACTATCCTAATAAACCAATTATTAAATCCAACTTGTCCCATTAAACTTGCAATATGCACTTGTTCTCAGATGGCACAACAAACCACTACCAATCCTCTTTGCTGAAATATGCCATCCCTTGTGTCTGGATCTTCTCAGGAGAAAAAAAAAAAAAAAAGAAAGAAGCATAAATACCACACTTTACATCTGGAAGATAAAACAAAATACAGGTGTAATTGTTGATCTGCCTTCTTTTATGCTGAAATTCATTTTCTAATGGCTCTATGAATCTCTTCACATAGTTCAACGGCAAGAGAAAGGTGAAGGTGATCAGATAGGTCAGCTGAGTTAGCAAGCAGAGAAATCCTCTCATGCAAGAAGCTTTAACACAGGTCATTCAGAGGAAAAACATGCACGCTATGATCATCTCACATCCCACTCTCACTCTTCAAAAGGAATAGACTGCATTTTATAAACGTCTCAACAGACTGGGCTTCCACCAAATGTGTAAATCAGAGGTGACTGCACAAAGTCAGTGCATTGTGCAAAGTCTGCATTGTGCCAAGGCCATGTAAGAGAAGCAGACCTGTAAGAGTTATAATAAACAACAACTGAGATTCACACATGGAAAAAATGGCAATTTTATTTCCGGCTACAGTGCAACTACTCAGAATTAGCTGATTTCTTCTGGATGTACAAATGTTTTATCCCACTGTGGTCACTTCCAAACTTATCCATCCTGTGGTTCTGTCATTCTGTGATTCCCTCTTTCAATCCACCCAGTGAAAGTATTGACATCTGCTTTAGCAACCATGTATATATTTAATTGTTATCATTACTATATTTTAAAAATAATAAAGATATTATTTTATTTATTATTTTATTATTTTATTATTTATTTATTAAAGCAGGGGAGGGCTACACGCAGTTATTTTTATTTTGAAAAAGTGGCACTGAAAAACCCAGACCAGCTGTCCAAGGCAGGACTTGGTAGCACTGAGGGCTTTGTAAGCACCATTATTCACACAATTGTTTTACTTCCAGTGAGTACTTTGGCTGATGGCAGCCCAAATCATCCCTTCCAGAAGATGCAGCTGAGCCAGCTGGACTGGTATTTTATAAAAAGCTTCCTAAGGGGAATGTGAAGAGAGATATTGACTTAAGCAGTCAGACACAGCGTCCAAATGAGATGCTGGGGAAAAGCTGGCACCTAAACATAGACCCAGTGAATCCCAGTGTGACCAGGGACATCCCATGGGATGAAGAACACTCTGGGAAAAGAGTGGGATCTCACTCAAATCTGTCACAAAACTTCACATCTCCTAAGGCTGGTTTGCATCTGCTCACACTGGAACAATGCACCCGAGCTCCCCTAGACCACAAATCCTGGGAACAGGCAGATCAGAGCCTGAGGCAGGAGATGGCTTTATCCCATGTCACCCATCTGCCTGGCACCACAGTGTGAATCACACCTGTCTGCTATCAAAGATTTGCTAAGCAGAGCTTGAAATACCAATATGACACATAAAACTTCTCAGTTTCAATGTTAAATACCACTCTTGAAAGTTAGAAAAGTGCCCATCCCAGACAGGGAGTGGGCATAGGGGTAAGGAGCACGGGGCTCCACAGGAGACACCACACCAAAACCAGAACACAGAGGCTCTTCTGAACCTTTTGCTCAGGTCATATGTCCTTTGCAGAAATACTTACTTAAATGGTGAGATGTGAAGGGTTTATTAACTCTTCACCAGTTTTAGCAAAGCAGTTCTGAGATCCAAGTGTGGAGATGTCACTGAACAGCAGGATGGGCTGCTGCTGTCATTCCCTCACCACTGACACCAGCTGGGCTGGTATTTACTTTTCACCATTTAGGCCAAAGTAATACATCTTCACATCATAAGCAGACAGGAAATGGTAATAACAATAAAATAAATAATTATTAAATAATAAAAAAAATTTGAATAGAACTCTTTTAAACCTCGGGACACCAGGGGCACCAAATATTCACACCTCCTGTAGTAACATGACATATTATTAAAACACATTATTAGAGACAAGCACTACTTTGTATTTAATAACTGGTTTGCTTTTTCCACCATATTCTAACACATAAATGCAAAGGCACCTGCTGAACAGCTTTTGTCAAAACTTGTTTGCTTTTGGAGGTGGTCCCTTAAAAGGAATTTTAAAAATGAATCATCTTTTGCAATCTTGGCATGAACAATTCTGTAGAAGTTTATATATGTATATATATATAATTCCAGACATATGCTGGGCTACACTGGAAGAGAATAATTATGATAAGGTTTCTTCTCTGTATATTTGGTATTACCAGCTCAATGTTACTTTTCCTCAATATCTGGTGAAGGCTCCCTTGCTACATCCCTCTCACAAATACTCCTGGTAGCAGCACACCTCCTCCCAGGATCAAATATATAGAGCAAGGGTAGGAGATCAGGCAAGAACAATTCAATGGAAAAATTGAGCCATGGAATACCTTTAAGACAGTTGTTCTATTTTCAATCAATCATCTTAGTTGAGATGAAAAATTATGAAAGCAGCCATGAATAACACCTCAAGGAAATCTGGGGGAACAGACTGACAATATTATGAAAAAGTGATACACTGACACTTTAAATAGAGATGTTGTGAAATAGCAGGGTCACAGCAGTCTCTTACTATCATCAGTCAGAACCAAAACAGCCCTGACCGTGTTCATAAATCCTACAGTAACTCACATTTGGGGATATGGGAGCATTTTATCTCCTTTTCTAACTAGCACATTTCACTGGTGAGAGCTAACCTCTCACTGAAATACCATGAAGCCCATTTCATACCATCGGCACATCCCATTACCCTCTGGCTGAACATTATTTTCACATTTTAATAATCCTTCTCGATGTGAAGTCCAACATCTGAAAATCCACTTCCTCCACAGAAATTTTCTTTCCTTACTGAAGTATTGCAGGAAATAGCTTTTCCCTCAAAACGCTTCCTCAAAAAAATCCTCCTGCAGGAGAGGAGACTGAACTGGGCACAGAGTAGAGAGAGTCTCAATCCTACAAAGCAGCACCTGTACCTGGCACTCAGCACTCAGTGCTCTCAGTTAATACTGGAATAGGCTGCCTGGAGCAGCTGTGGATGCTCCATCATGGCAAGTGTTCAAGGTCAGGCTGCATGGTGCTTTGAGCAAACTGAGCTAGGGCAAGGTCACAGCATCACAGAACCATTTAGGTTGGAAAAGACGCTTGTTGTGTCTTCAGCTAGGATAATTTTCTTCCTAGTAGCTGGTGCAGAGCTGTATTTTAGATTCAGTATGAGAATAACGTGGATAACACAGATGTTTTGGCTGTTGCTGAGCAGTGCTTACCCTAAGTCAAAGTCTTTGCAGTTTCCTGTGCTCTGCCAGTGAGGAGATGCACAACAAGCTGGGAGGGAGCACAGCCAGGCCAGCTGAGCCAAACTGACCAAAGGGACAGCCCACAGCACAGAGTGTTGTGATCAGTACATAAACTGGGGGAGTTGGACTGGGAGGGGGTGATTGCTGCTGGGGGATGGTTTCCCGAAGTCCCTTAATACCCAAGCTGTGATTCTATGAATAAAATTAGTGCATGTTTGTTTATTGTGTTGGTGTTCTGCAGATTTTTAAGAAGAAATACACCAATGTTTTTTGAACTCCTGGTGTGGGTGATCACTTTGCAGAAGGCTCTTGTGCTGGTTCCAGCTGCAATAGAGTTAATTTTCTTCATAGTAGTTAGTATGGGACTATATTTCAGATTTGTGCTGGAAATTATGTTGATAATACAGGAATGTTTTAGTTGTTGCTGAGCAGTGCTGACACAAAGCCTCTCACCCCACCAGCGAGCAGGCTGGGGGGTGCACGAGGGGCTGGGAGGGGACACACCTGGGACAGCTGACCCCAGCTGACCCAAAGGGTGTTCCACGCCATGTGGTGTCATGCTCACCAACAAAACTAGGGTGAAGCTTGGCCAGGGGCTGCTGCTGGAGGACTGGCCCGGCATCACCCCGTTGGTGAGCGATTGTTTTCATTTGTATCGGTCCTTCTTGTGGTTTTTTTCTCTCTCTCTGTCATCTTACCCCTCATTACCTATATATATACATTTTTTATTTTTTTTTTGAGGGATGGCTCTGACCGTGACTCCAGTGATGGGGTGTGGCAGGGGAAGCTGGATCCACACTGCCTGCTGCCTGAGACAGGGGAGATGGGAGCACCATTCCCTCAGGGGACCAGTAACATTAAAGGATAGGCAGCTCTGCTTTGTCTTACCAATTGTAAACTTTATTCCCTATGGAGTCAGAATGACCTTTAATTTCTTTGAAATAAAAATCTGTGCAAATGTGGTAATTCACATATACAATGTGATATCTATTTTTATATTCATTCCAAATACGAAAGGATATTAATGTATTGGAGTGGGCACTTCCATCTGATAATATAAAATTTCATTGCAATTCAGCATAGAAATCCATCAGAAAATCTCATAACTCTCAAAACTGCTATCTCTGTTTAATTCACACAGGGCATGGCATAAAACCTTAATCTGACATGCAAATGAACATAAATCCCTGCATAATACTCTCTCTACACAATCATCATTGTAAATGTGCCCTCATCTTTAGTATCCCAAAATAAAGACCTATTCTGACAGGACAAAGCCCTGCTGATAACTTCTGAAAGTCAGTTAATGAAAGACTTTAATGAAAGTCAGGGTCATGACAAAGGGTTTCTTTCCCTCTGCAAGGCATTTCAAGCCCACAAGGTGAAGCTGTTAGCTCTCTTCTAGAGACAGTTTCATGTCAAGGATTCCTGGCTACTAGATTGGCCATCGTCCTCTGATTTGGGAGATTTAATTCTTATCCCATGTCCTGTGTGCCCTATACATGGAGCTATATAAAAATGCACCACCTGATTGGTTCCAAAGCACCTTCTTTCAGAACTGTATCTCCTGTGAAAATATACCATCCCAAAACAGCTGGTTTTGGAAGGGAGGAGCTGGTTGTTGCTGGTGGTGGTTTGGTTTTTGTTCATTTGGTTGGTTTGTTTGTTTTTGTTTTGGGCTTTTTTTGTGCTGTGCACAAAGAAGCCAGCACAGACACTATGCTTCATCCTATCAGCAGGTCAAATTTTGGGTCTGCTCTTTTTTGAATAGAAGTTCTTTATAACATGACCAGCACACTTAAGTAAAATCACTGGAGGACCATCCACTACTGACGGGGACTAACAGAGATTGATTTAAATTTGCTCCAGCCAACCACCCCTGTTGATAAACCCACTGCAGAGGACAAACCCTGAACAACTTGAGCCATGGAGGAAGTAACCCAAGAGACTACTGGAGTTCATCCTTGAATGCTCTCATATTAACAGGACCTTGCATGAAGGGAAAACATGCTTCAGCTGGAAAAATGAATGAAACTAAGATTTCACTGTAACTTCTGTAGGCACTGAGCTCAGTGAGAAGACTGAAATGTGGAGATGTAAGCCCAGTGAAAAACATTTCAAAATCCCCAAGCAATATTAAACTAGAAGAAATAAAATGACCTAATTTTAAGGCACATATGTACAGAAGACATCACTTTCTCAGTGCTGTAGAACAGTTAAAATGAAACCCAAAAATCAGCTGATTAGCACAAAAGATACTGCGAGAATCATGTGATATTATAAAAACCCCAAATATCATACTGTATCTATTTCTCATGTAATATGAGAAAATACCAGTTTAATTTATGTAGTGTGAAAGCTGACAATATGTTCTGCAGTTTTGTTTAAATAGCTAATGTTCTCACATTAGCTGTAAATGAATTTTGACACTAAAAATAAATGTAATAAAAAAAAAAGTGAAATCAAATAATTCAAGATGCTGCTGACCAGGACTCATTGCTGCCTTACTGTTCCTAGTGCAGCCATGAAAAATGAACTTTGGTAGAATTTTGGGGTTTAATTAAAAAATTTAGTTCAAAAGCTATGTTTGAATTTGTACAGAAATGTATGGAGGTTTGATTCTCATTAAAAGATACTCCTTTTCTTTAAAAATATCATGTTTCCTCTCATCTTTAAAAATAAAATGTGTCTTTTTACAGTTTTGTAATTTGCCATGAATTTGAGCTTCAAAATGGAAACACAAGAGAATGTTTAGCTTGAATTTCTCTTTATTTTGAACCAGAAAGCTGGGGTTTTGTCATTGCCTTCATGATAACCAAATAGGGAAATTTACATGATGTGCATTTGAAAACAAAAAGTGAAGCAAAATGTAATTTCAGAATGAAAGATACATACTTCATCTTCTCACGAAAAATTGAAAGTTCAATTTTGTTCTTAGTAAAATAAAAACTACAACCAAATGTAATTAACACATTCTAGGGAAAAAAAAATTGGTTTCCATTAAAAGAACCTTGAGAACCCTTGGTGTGGACTCTCAGTGAGTTCCCCAGGCTTGAGGCACTTCAGGAGTGCTCCAGAAGAAAAGCACAGTTTGTGTGTCTGATCTGTAATTTAACTTCAGAAGCTGCAGAGACACTACACTGAATGTAAGCCATGGCAGTGACACGTGTGAGAAAACACATTTCAAGCAGAGAAATGTGCCTGCAAAGCAGAGCTGGTGCAGCTCCTGCCCCCTCAGCCCCCACTGATGCACCAGCACGCTGACCTGTACAGCGTCACCAAGGACACAGCTCTGCACACTCAGGTTTCTGTGATGGTTTCTCACTGGGCCACTGCAAGAAATAGTTTCCCTGTGTGTTGCAGCTTGCTGAGCAAAGCTCCTGCCCCCAGCCCAACAGCTCAGTTTGGTGGCTGTCTGCCTCTACAATGTTCTGCACCATTTGCAGCGTCAGGGAAAAAGTTATTTAAAAATACAGTGGTGTTGAAAGATCTGACTGCAGTGTAATGTGATGGAAGACAAGTAGTATATACAGCATGACCCTTGTTGGGCAATTTCTGGACACACCAGTAAACTCTGATAAGAAAGAAGAGGTGATTTGGGGGTGCACTAACAGGCTGATGAGATAACATAAAGCCACCCAGGGGCAATATTGTCTGTAAGAAAATGATTGCAATAACAGTTAAAAAAAAAATAAAAAAAAGAAACCCAACCCCCCCCCAAAAAAAACCAGTTACTCTCTGCTCATAGAAATGTTAGAGCACAGACCAAAAAAAAAGGAATCAAATGCCATCACGTCTAAAGTGCCAAATATCTATTTTCAGACTTTAGCTCTGAAGTTGAAATGTCATAGTTAAAGTAATCAGAAAGGTCAGAGAGATGAGAAATAAAATAATCAGCAGGAAGCATAAGGCACACTTCCCTTTGGATCCTCACCTTTGTTACACTTTTCAAATCCCTCTTCCTTCCACAAACTAGGGATAACTTGCTCATTTATCTGAGTCAGGAGTTTTCCTGCTGACTCTGCCAGAACCAAGCTTTCCCTTGGTGCCCTCTGCCTCCACTGCAGATCCAGAAACTTGTCCACACACTTGGACC
Source organism: Horornis vulcanius (assembly GCA_013401035.1). Taxonomy (NCBI): domain Eukaryota; kingdom Metazoa; phylum Chordata; class Aves; order Passeriformes; family Scotocercidae; genus Horornis; species Horornis vulcanius. The sequence goes on from VZUA01083402.1 coordinate 26,366, forward strand.
ATGCATCTCCAGAGCCTTTGGCACCCTGCATCCCTCCACCTCTCTGTCCCTGATGGAGGGTGCCCCTCCTGCTACACTGTGCCTGGCAACTCTTGCCAGCTTTTGCATTAGATGTGCCACCCTTGTTAGTCATCACCAGCACTTAGTGCTTTGGCAGGCTCCAGGGGACACTGAAAGGCTTTCTTTTTGTCCAAGTTCAGTTAGCCCTGCTGTTTTGCTGATTCAAAGTATTTTCTTTTTCATTTAGCAAGGATCCCATAAGATCTGCTGGCAAAGCATCTTTAGAAGTGAAACTGCAATGTATGCGCTTGTAAATGATGCAGGGGAACCTGGGGACCCAGACTCAAATGTGCAGAGTCATTTCTATTGTGGATGCCAGTGGTAAGCCAAAAACAGAATAAACAAACACTCCATAATCTAAAATGCCTTAGAAGAGATATCCATTAAATTTCAGGACAATCCATATTCAAATGGATTTCTGACAACATCCAACCTTCTGAATGTCCTCTTGCACCTGTCTGCAAAGCACCAGACCAGCACACATGTACCTGTAGTTGTGCTCCTCAGTCTGCCATGCTAGGGGAAATGAACCATTTCTTGGCAAGAACGAGCACACTTAGTAAGTTTTAACAGTCAAAAGAGGTGATAACCCAAACTTTGACCCCAAGTTTATTTTTAAAGGTGTGAAAAAAGCCAAGATGCTGTTCAGTTCACCTCCCCTAGCGTGCTGCATGGCACAGGTGATGTTCACTCAGCTTCCTAACCACCAGAGGGAGTCCCTGGAAACCAGCACTGGAGGAAGCAGAATTAAAATTCATATTTTCCACAGAGATCTCCAGAATACTAATCAAGACCAACAGATAAAACAATCCATGCAAATCTGATTGACGGTGATTGCTTGGCAGGGTTTGGCTTTTTTGTCAGCAGAGGTGGAGCAGAATTTCAAACACACCATCAGGACCTGAACCATGCTGTGTCCTCCTCAGCTGTGCAGCCGAGCACGTACAAGGGCAAAGGCTGGATGCTTGCAGAACTAAAATCACCTTTTAGGAGATTACTTCCTTCCTGAACTGCAGTACAGCCCCACGCTGCTCCAGCCTATCACACAATTTTTGCTCCCTGCTGTGTGGCAGGGACTGTGCAGCTTGTTGGGCCACCAGCCAGCAGCAGGGGACTACAGCCACTCACTCACCTCCTGGTGAGCCCTCCTCTCTCTGTGGAGAGGAAAGGAAAATGCACAATTATTGTAAACTAGATGCCTAGCATTTAAATAGCTGAAATTCAATTAAATGAATCCCATTTTCAGCTGTATTGCTTCATTAGAATTAACTGGAGAAATCACAAGTCATTGCCACAAAGGGTCTGAGATTCTGCTTGCAGAAGGCAACACAGCCTAGAGCTTTCGAGTCCCTGACTTGGTGAAAAATAAGATGCTGGATGACCACAGAGAGTCACCTAAGAAGGCCATTAATAGACTTTGTGTGAGCTCCCCAGGGATTACCAGCCAGCAGGAGAAGCTGCTCTACATGCTTTGCTGGCAGCAGCATATGGGGATTCACTCGGTGGCTGGAATTAAGCAGGCTTTCCCCTCAGCTGAGCCTGCTGCTGGAGAGGGTTCCAGAGCTCTGCCCTGCCTCCCCAGCTGCACCACTGGCTGTCCCTGCTCAGTCCCCTGGTCCTAAACACTGTGCTTTGACCAGGAACACCTTTTTACTGAGTGCTGTTTGCACATTGAACCATGGCATAGTGACAGCATAGTTTAAAAAGAAAAATTCAAAATACTATCAATTTTATGGGTGAAAAATCCTCTTAGACCAGCAATGTATTCCTGACTTCAATCTATATATATATGTGAATATCTTCCTAAATTCACTTCTGGTATAAAATCAAAAAATTTACATGCAAAAATCCCATCCGTTTCCAGAGCTCAGGCAGTCAGAGAAGTGATAATCTGATGTGCACTGCTCATGTGAACACATATGGACAGGCACAACACACATGTATTCCTGGGAGCTCTCATTAACTGTCCCAAGGAAACCCATGGAGCGTCACTAAAAATACACTTTACACACATCAGTTTCCACATCCCTGATTTATTATTGTTAAACTAGAGGTTCAATTATCATTGTAGTTACTAATTAATTACACCATAATTAGAAATCATTAATTCATTAATTAGAAAGTTTGGAAGAAGTTCATAGTAAAATTGTCGGGTACCAAAGAACGATTCTTAGCATCAATCCTTTACAGTCAGTGATGAAAATGGGATGATTTTTGCCTTTAGGGACACCTAATACATAACTGACCATACCAAGAGCATCTGTTACTTTCTCTTGACCACACAGACATCCCAGCCCAGGTATGAAACCCAGTGCTACAGATGCTTATAGTTCTACTCCCATTAACAGGAAGATCATGGTCACACAATTACTAATTGCTAGGAGTGGGATCACAGCTAGAGGAATAGAAGAGTAACCGTGCAAAGACCAGCTATTATAGAGTCTGGCTCTTAGGTGAGAATACAGAAAGCCTATTAAATAAAAAGAGGCAACCAAGGCCAGGCTGGACGGGGCTTTGAGCAACTTGATCTAGTGGAAATTGTCCCTGCCTATGACAGGGGATTGGAACTAGGTGATCTTTAAGGCGCCTTCCAACCCAAACCATTCTGTAAATGGTCTCCAAATGAACACTGGCCAAAATCTGGCCTATATAGCTTGCACATAAATTACTGGACTTGTTAAATGTTGCAAATTAAGCCTTTTCCTAATATATTCTAATATATTAGAATAATATATTATATNNAATAATATATTATATTCTTCTAATATATTCTTCTGCCACTGACCACACTCTAGTGAAAAAGCCATGGTGAACCTTCTATCACTGAGCTCTGGAAAATTCTCCAGTTTGCACCACACTCAGAAGAACAGGGGTTTGAAGGCAAAGGTGCAAGGAAATCTTGCTAGCACAAGTCAATGTGTGCAAGTCTCTCTTAAATCTCTCAACAGTTTTTTTTCCCCACACACAGTTTCCTTCCTGAAGTGGTTTTGACTTAGTGCAGAAGAGTTCAGCACAGCAAAAAGCATCAGCAATAGACTCAAGAGCCTTTAGGTTTATAATGCTCTTCAAAGAGCAGAGGCACCTTTTGCTGTTCCAGACGTTGGACAGCAGCTGCTGCTGCTCTGAGCAGGGAGACAACAGAGTCCTGCAGGAAAGGGGCTGAGATGCACACAAGCAACATGTCATGGGGTTTTATTTGCATAACACTGAGAGAGCACTTCAGTGCCCTGGAAAACTCTGCTGTGGATCCCTACCAGCTGGGGAACTGAAAAGCTGAAAAAATGCCAACTTCTATAGAGCAGAATAATTGAATAACGGTTTGATACTTCCTGACAAATGAATAACAGCAATGATATTTACAGTTCTAGCACTGAAAGGAGTCTGTAATCCCAGTTTATCTATTCACAAATGAATCAATTCACCTCCTGTGCTCCAGTCAGCTGGAGCCAAGCTAATAAAGAAGATTAACCAATTTTACTCACTGCTTCTCCTATCTGGGTCAGCTTCTTCCAGTTCTGGTTTTAAACATGTTTCTGCTAATATGAAGTGTACCCAGGTTCCTAGAAGCTGGTTAGAGCCTAATGCTAATAATGCAAGGGTTGTGGGTTTGATCCCTGCAGGGGCCATTCACTTCAGAGTGGGACTTGGTGATCCTTGCGAGTCCTTTCCAGCTCAGAATATTCTTTGATTCTGTGAAACATCATATATCCAATTAGGAAGCTCATGTTAATCTGAGAAGAGGGCACCTGAGCAGTTTGGTAGGCAGAGGAAGCCTGCATGTAAGTGTCTACTATTCCAGGAGAAGTTTGGTTAATTTGGAAAGATGGGCAGAGGGCTTGCAACAAGGACTGTCACCCCCTCAGCACAGGATGGAGTAGTTTTGGTAATTAAATACAGTGAGTGGTCCTGTGGCTGAGCTGACGTTTTACAGCTGGGGTCACAGGGCTGGGCAGAGACCTGTTGAACATGCAGTGGGGCACTGCCTGGGGTGTGCCTTTCACTGGCTGCTTTGGGAAAATAAATACCATCTAGTTTGCTGGGTAACAGCTCATCCCTGTCCAACTGGCAAAGGAAGAAATTTATTTCTGTAGTAAGCAATATACTAAAATATTCTGTATGTCACATGGACTTTTCTGGAACAGCTTCAGTGATAAAGCAATGCAGCAGATGAAAGGAAAAAGCTCATCATCTTATTTGAATTTTCCCTCCCTCTTCATTGACTTACAAAGCACAGCAATTTTGATCAGAAACTCCCCTATCTGCAGAACATTTCTGAGTGACTGAAGTTGATACTGAAACTGGTGTAGGCATGAATCTGGAAACATTGTGAAATTTATTTCTCTAAACCTTTCTCTGGTGTTTTTGAAAGTTGTTGGTCAAAAACGTTTATTCCCCTGGGAAAATTTTTATTTTTTAAAGAAGCAAATTTTTTTTGTATTTTTCACATGCACCCAATTAACCATTGCCTGCAGGCTTCTATTTTGGCTAGCCCTAGGTGTCTGATCACATGGATCATATTTACACTAGTGAGTCCAAAGGTTTGTTGTTTACAAGCTCTCTGTGTCTGGATTATAAATAGGAACAATGTCTGGAATGACTTGGTTCAAAGACCTGCAGCAGAATGCATGCTTGTGGTTCTGCAATGCCTATGCATGTGAAGTTACATGTCTTTAAATGTTATTAGCACTCTGAAAAGTAAAATGTGCATAGAATACACTGTCTTAGGGCTTTATAATCTGCACCAACACACCTGATAGTGTGGAAAACAAGTCCACAGTGCAGCATGTGAAGCACCTTGCGTGGAGCACAGATCTCTTTACCCCAGCACAGTTCTGGAACCAGCTGGCTGCAAGTGGGCATTGTGTTCTGTGGTGGGTCCCTTCCATTATTGATGTGCTATTTTATGTATTATGCAGTGCTGTAATGAAGATGAAGTCTTTTGTCTTCCCACACTGTGTCCTCTGTGGTGCTGGGAAGTCTTGGGGCAATATTATCAAATAAAACAGGCACTGCTTTGTATATGAATTCAGATGACTGAATCTCCCAGAAGTTACACTTTACTGCCACTGAAAAACGGAGGGATGCAGGACTAGTTGGCAAAATGTTAATGAAAAAACAAACTGAATATAACATCAGAAAAAATACTAAAAATACTGCGTACACTTTTGTCTGAAATCCAGTGCACCATAATCTTCACACACATCCTTCACTGACAGAAACCTTGCAAATACTTAGGGCATCTAACTAGGAGAGAGAATGTGTGGCACATTCTGCCAGTTTATCTGCTATTTGATGAATCAAAGCTTTATTCTTTTATTTCTCCAAAGTGTTTTTTAAGGAACTTTCTGCTAGCAATATAGACATGTTGTCACTTCTGAAAAAGGATAAGAGCAGAATGACTGAAAGAAAGGAAAAATATCTCAAACTCCCAAGAACTTAATAAAATCCAGCTTATGGGAAAAGAGAAATACATGTCAAGTAATCCACAGTGGTGGAAAAGGCAGCAGATCTTCTAACCAGAGAAAGAGGAGTGAGGAGCAATCCTTCTGACTATCAAAATGTCCTCCCTGCAGAGGTAAGGCTGGGTCTGTGAAGCTGAAGGCACAG
>VZUA01083406.1:0-26292 GCA_013401035.1 Horornis vulcanius
TAGTAATTTGTTTAAACACAAGTTCTTAAATGCAGATTAATTGATTGCTATAACTGCAGATACTGTTATCCTAGAACAGACATAGGGCTATATTCATATGTACAGGATGTTTGCTAATTAGCTTGTGATTAATTTAAGTAGAATGCAACCCCCTGACTTAGTAAACCCTTGAGTGTGGCAGCTCAGCCACAGCCACTTGTCCTCATCCCAGCACCACTCTCAGCCTGGCAGCCCATGGCAGCATTGCCTTTAGCATGCAGAGTTTATCTGCAGTGATGTGTAGCACTGTACTGCAGAGCAATGTATTTTCAGTGTCTCTTATAGGAGGCCTGAACTTGTTTTAGAAGAAGCAGGACTTCAGTAATAAATCTGATCCTTTGAAACATGAGTTGGAAGTTGTAGCTCCTGTCAGCAGGTTCACTGTATGATGTATTGTGGAGCCTTGGCTGCAAAGAAGCTGTAGCCTGCAGTTAATGAGCTGTTCAAAGTAGCTGTGANAGTGCTATCTTGCAAAGTGTTTAAAGAAAGCCCCCAGCTGTCCCAGCATGTTGGGGAGCTTCATAGTTATTTCCATTTTTAGATAGTTAAAAAGCATAAAAACAGTCAGTGGATTGCAGCTCCTGTGTAATTCTCATTGAAGATCTACCGTATTTTTTCTACTTTTCTTTTAAAATTATCATACACATGCAAATCTTTGACTTGTTATCTGTTTCTTTATAAAATAATAGATATTTATTTTTATGCTTTGTCTTGAGTCCCTTCCTCTCATGACAGTATAGAAAATTTAGTCTGGGCATTACTAAAACACCTCCTGAAGTCAGTGGAGACTGCAGTTAGCTGGGTTTCTTCAGTTTGTCCTCGGAGAAAAATAAATACTCCTGCAGACGTTTGCAAACTTCTGCTCATGACCTTGAAAGGGCCCATCAGATGTTACAGAAACAAGTGTTTAGGGTCCTAGCTGTGAGGCATCTCCTCTCACCTCAAGTGTCAGTTATTGCAATGGCCTGTTCTTCAGGTTGGAGATTTCTTACTGACATAAATAGGGTAAAGTCCTCTTCTAGTTACAGCAATACTGATACTACTGTGCTTGTTGCAGCATAGTTTATGCCATTTGAGACTACAAATACAATGATACAGCTTTTTCCACAGCAGAAAGCTTTCCTGTATTTCTTGACATGTGGAACTGTACTTAGGACATGTTTAGGTGAAGCCTTAATACAGTCAAGGACAGGACTGTATGAAGGATGTTACCTAGATTAGAAATATCAGTGAGGGATTTGGGTTTTAATTATATTTTATTTTGGAAAATCTCTGTTATGGATATAGTGATAGTGGATGGAGGGAAGCATGCTTTTGTTAGAATAGCTTGTTTCAGCTGAGGAACTGGTATAAAGTATACCAGCAAAACCAGTTTTGCTAATGTTAACTCCATTTGCAATAAGGTTTCCCAGGACATTTGTGTTATACCTGTGCCAAGAATTTAGGACTGTGCAAATGAAATGGAAGTGAAGTGAGCACATGGAGCCTTTTGCTCCTTGTTGAGCCTTTGGACTGTAATAGTTTCTGGCAGCTGATGCCTACAAGCCACTTGTCTGCTTTTATGGTGCCTTTACAGCCAGCACTGCTAGCAGTGAGAGCTCCAAGGAACTCTGCAAGCACTCTGAATGCTGCCACCACACTGGTGCTTTTTTGGAATTTTTCCTCTTTTGGACAGATAGATTTAACAGGAAATAGTTTGGCTGAGGTGTGAAATCATGATGTGAATATTTGCAAACCTTTGGGAAGAAAAGGTATTTTTTGTCAGCAAGACTTTGTAGACTAGACCAGGCAGTAGAGCAAACAGAGGGGAGAACAGTCCTTGAATTAGGACAAATAAATGATTGTTAATGGCCTTTGTCCTCTGTTGCTGTTTGTTTGCCTTTTGCTATAGGACACTGCTCTTCAGAACAGGCTGTAAGTGGCTCTGCATTCTGTGACTTAAGGTTATTAAGGAAAAGTTGAAGTATCAGTTAATTAATTGCATTGCTTAGAACCGACTTAATGTTAATAATTATCTCATGAAACTAGTCCAGATTTATGTTTGGGACAAGTACATATAATAATACATACAACAAGTATGGAAGATATTGAATTATCAGGTGTGATTTGGTGACAATTCGATTGTAATGCCCAATTGTGGCAGTTTGTGACAGAAATGTTGTCATACCACAGCTGCCTCTGTGCCAAAACTCCCTTTTTACTGCCTGTTCCTGCTTAACCTTCTTACTTTGTCATCCATGGTGGTCTGCAGTTTTTCTTTAACTTGTTCAGTCACACATATCAGAAGTTTCTTCCTCCAGCCCCTTTTCTGCTTTTTGCCACCTTCGACTGCCATTTTCATTTTTCTAATGCTCAGAAATGCATATATTTATAATTTTGGGGGGTTACAAACAGTGTGTGTCCTCTCACTCTCAAAACTGATATCAAATCAACTCTTCTCAGTGTTTTTTTTCATGAAGTACTTTTGTTGGGTGAAGGTCTTTGAGGAAGGTCCAGCTTCTTCCCACCCTCTGGCACAGGACACTTCTGGAAATGGCAGAATCTTGCTTACAAAGAGGCATAGCTAGTAAACAAATGTCTCCCTGAAAATCTTTATTTAGCATACACAGTGTACTCTTAATCATTTGCAACAAGGTCATTGGCTCTTAAAGGGCCATTATTATAACTCAATCTGATATTGGAGGAGTATTTTCATAGATGTTTACCAGTAATTTTTTCCTGTAACATTTCTAATCTGCTGTACCAGAAAAATGATTTTTTTTAATCTTTCATAAAACTTTCAAAACTGCAGTACTGTTCTGTGCTTAAAATGTTTTCCATACTGACATGTTAAATTGTAGGTGTGCTCTTGTGTTGCTTAACAGCAAGAAGTAATATTGTAGAGAAAGATAATTTTGTTTTTCATAGCACAAAACATAAATAATCAGTTGATGGGTAAATTGCTTGATTGTAGTGTGTGGACATGAATTTTAGTTGTTTAACTATGAATAGAAACTGTCATAAACGACACTAATCATGGACTCTGAGGCTTATATGATTCAGCTGGTGCTGACACAATTTCATAATAAAAATTAGACATTTTTCATCTATTTTTGTAACCATGTCAGTTCAGATACTTGCTGTGTAAGGGAATATCTGCATGAATAATTGTGATCAAACTGAACTTGGATCTGAAATGGAAATTGATTTTTCTCCTTACTAGAAATTTTACAATGTCTTCCCAAAGTATTGAAGCTCAAGCTGGTTTTCTGACAGCTTTCTTTTTGACAAGGACTGAGTGAAAGAAATTGTTACTTTTCCTCCAGATACACTCCCAATAACTGCCATAATTTCCATTTTTTTTAATGAGGTCATGTTCACTGTGTCTCTCATGTAATTAACTGTTCTTTTATGTGTTTAATATCCACTCTTTCTTGCACTTGCAGAGTTGGTGACCATTACTGAAAGGTGGCCCACAAGAGCTATTTTGCTTATGGAGCTTCACCCAGGAGCTCCCTGCTCTGATTTGGGGCTACAGACTGGTCCTCTTTCTTTCCTTTTAAGCAGTGTGAATAGATTGAGAGACCTGACTCTCATCTAGCTTGTACTGAGGGTGGGCATTCAGTAATAAATCTGATCCATCATTTCAGTGATGCTCTGCAAGTTAACCAGAGCCATGTGCAAAACTTGGAGTTGAAGCCTCTTGCCCCTGTCTCCGTACCCACATTCAGGAGCCCAGGCTTGTGTGTTGTGGGGAAGCTCTGTTGAACCTCAGCAGTTGTTTCTTTTACACTTCATCATCTTCCACTTCAGTCCATGGAAAATAAACCTGAACTCTAATTACTGTGTCTGTTTTACTTTTTGCTGTTTAAATTTTCTTTGCCTTTTTTGTAGCATCCTTCCAAAATGTGTCGCCCTCTATAAACATTAGGCTATTTAATTTTTGAGGCTCATGACAATGTTGTTCCACAGATCTTGCATTTTTAGGGTAACCAGAAACTAAGCAAGCTCAGTCTTTTGTGGTCCACTCTGTCCTCATATGCCCTGGGATCAGGAGTCCCTTGCCTGTTTTCATGTTACTCACATGATGTTGTTTCAGACTTGGGAATTAGGTTTTTGGGTCAGCACTTCCTTGCTTTTTGGAAATACCCCTCTCTTTAGAGAAAGCAGTTGCATGATTCTAACAGCTCTTAGTCAAACATTAGATTTTTAGGACTAGTAAGTATGTCTTTCTAAACTTTACAATCCTTCCCCAGAGAAGGTTAGCATCACAGAATTAGAAATTGCCCCAAAGAAACTTAGCAGCAGCAAATCTCGCACAGATAAACAAAGAGAGTTGTTGAGGAAAGGCCTTCAGTATTTCCAGCCATCATTTTAAACCCACCAGATTCCTCTTGGAAAAATCCTTGAGACTGATCACATTGTGCCTTGGCAAAGACTTTTGGGATCCAGAATGATATTTTACTTAGTGACTCATGGGTCTCCTCGCTCAGGCAGGGAGATAAAGGAAGATAAGATGGTCAAATAGAAAAATGTGAACTTTGAATGATGTATAATGGTCAGTCAAGGCCGTAGTGTAGCTTGTCTGCTTTGTGACAGATAAGCAACTGTAGTGCAAGGACTGCACATGGGTTTAGATTAAAAATTCTTGTTTAGCTATTTAGCTTTGCCTAAAATATAGGAGCTTTTTTTTTCCTGTGTCTTGAGTTGTGGTTATTTATTTTTCTCTAGTTTTTTTTTCTTCTGGATACAAATGATACCAAATCTTGCTGAAGCAATGTGCTATTTGAAAGCTTAATCAGTGTGATATTAAAAAAAAAAAAAAAAAAAGTGAAAAAATATATATGAAATATCTAAAAACTGTTTCTCAGTACAATAGTTTGAGCATTTCAGATGCCATTGCTAACGTTCAGGAATGACTGGCTTTGCTTGAGAATTCAGTGTATTAAGCTCAGTAGGATAATTTCTGTTCCAAGTGTGTTGCTTGGGCAGAGAGGATAGGGTCATACTGCATTGTGGAAAATGGATTTAGGAAAAAGCCCAAGTAATGATATATATTATTTGTGTTAGCAGATGACAGCACACATAGTTTGTGCAGGTCTTTGTAATTGTTTTTGATAATCAGTCCAAGAAAGTGGAAAGAATTAGTGCTAACAAGAAATCCCATCTTAGAATGCAAACTCACTGGGACAGGGCTCATATTTTCCTGTCTGTTTGTAGGGCTGTTGCACACTTCAGTGCTTACACAGTACAAATATAAAAATAAAATAAAACCAGTGATGATGATGTCAGGAAGCAAACTCTCTGTCAATTCACTCCCTGTAATGACATACACTTTTTAAAAATAGACGTAAACTTCTTTATGCATAAGGAGAGCACAGGAGTTGAATGTGCAATTAGAAGTAATTTAGTTCAGAAATAGATGAGTTCTTTGTCTGCAAGCATAACTAATGATAGCACTGGTATCCAGTGTCCCAGATATTTACAGTAAAAAAAGGAAATTAACAATGAAGCCATCAAACTGACGTTATCAACAGATGAGAAAAAAGATCTAGGCAAAAAATCACTGGCTAATATTCCTTCAGAAACAAAGCCAGGTGGCCAGTTAACCACAGCATTCCCAGTGCTCCTGTCTGGGGCTGGCTGGAACAGTCCTCTGTGCTTCCCTCCTGCCTCTGCCCTCCTGTCTGGGGGCTCTGCTGGCCAGTGCAGGTGGCTTGGGAGCCCTGGCACAGCTGAAGCCCAGGGTAGCCACAGTTCCTGATATGCTAGGTCTGGTTGTTAGAAAAGAAACAATGGTTAAAAATTAAAAAAAACATAGGGTTCTTTGATAAGATCTTGGCTCCTAAGGCAAGTGCTGGAATCACCTGACGTACATCTTGATAGGAAGATGTCCAAAAGCATGGCCTCAGGCAATATGGTCTAAATTGGGACTTCATCTTCTCATAACAATTTTTTCTTCCCTGCTGGATTGGGCAATGTCCACATATATTCTGAGACAGTAGTCTCTAAAGGATGGATAAGGGGGCTGGCAGCTCCTCCTGAAACAGAATGCTGACCTTAGAGTGGCTCAATATCCTGGGAAAAAAAGGTTATTTATTTAGGGTTTAAGTTATTAAATTGGGATTAAGTCAGATACATAAAAGATTGTTGTTGAACTCACGTTCTTGGCTCAATCTTAGGCTGTGCAGAGATTAAAAAACTGTTTCCTGGATATAGAAGGAGGTTTTAATATGGGCCAAGTGGCAACATTCTTCTGTTTTCAGAGCGGCAGGAGAGACTTATCTCACATCCAGGTGTAGAGGATTGTATTAATGGGACTTGCTTCTTTTTGATTCTTCCTCATCTGAACCAGTAAAGAAATCTCTCGCTGTATCTAAAGGACAGAGGTGGAGCAATAATACCCAGAAAAACATGAATTAGGTTTGAGTGATCTGGTCAGCCTGGGCAGCAGCAGTAGGAGAGCTGTGTGAGCATCAGCACTGATGTGTGCAGGGTACTGTGGTGATGCAGCTCCAGTGCTTCCAGTCCTCCAGTAAACTCAGTCAGAACTACCTTTGATACCACCCTGCATCCTGCTGTGTAGGGCCCCTCAAAAAAGCCAAGGAGATCAAGTCTTTAATGAGACAAGGAGCACAGAGCTGCCTTTTTTGTTCAGCTCAGGACTGCCTTTGGCAAAGTGTGGGACAGCAGGTCCTGCAGCCCTGCAGTCAGGACTCCAGTTCCTGTCAGGAGCAGACCAAATCCCAAGGGTTGGGGAGTTCAGTGTGCAGGAATCATACAGGAGGTCAGCAAGTCTGTAAGGGATTTTTCTAGGCTTGCACTTTTTGTTCTTGTGAAGATGGGAAAATCTTTCAGGGGGCAGTGGCTAGCCCAGGGTGTAGCAGGGCAGAGCTCTGGCTGCCCAGGAGCTGCACCTTTCTTCTACATCTCTTACTTCTTCAAGTGATCCACCATGATCTTGGCATACCTCAGGAATACCCGGAGCTCTGCAGCACTCTGCAGCTTGCTCCTGCAGTTGTGCTTGTGGCTGGTGGATGAGGGCCGGCAGAAAGGGAAGAGGGCAGAGGGTTGTAACCCTACAGCAGAAATGTTTCCAGAAGTAACTGTGAAAAGGACAGCAGGAGATTCTGCACTCTGTCCTTCTCTTTGTGATAAAACTTTGCTAAGATTACAAGTTAAAAGGTGATTTTTCTGACAGCCAGTGTTTCTAACTCATACCCTTGGGTTTGACAATCAAGCTGTTTTCTCTCAGAATTTACTTCATTGCCAGTAATAAAAATTCCAGCTTGTTCAGCCATGGTTATATTGGTTTTGCAGAGCTAACAGTGGTAAAAGCTTGTTTTTGTCCACAAAGTTAGTAGATTAGGTCTCAGAGAAACATCACCCAGACAGGAGATGTATAGAAAAAACCTGTTTCTTTTTTTTTTTTTTTTATTGGTGACTTAGCTTGAACCAAACACTACTGAAACAACTGAGTGCTTCTTTTACCACTCTCAGCCCCTGTGCTTTGCCTTGCACAGGTAAAGAAGAGATTCTTGCTGTGGAAGTACTTATGAAGCTTATGCCACTTGCCATGTATTACTGGCTGTTCTAACAAAAATACTCGTGTTTATAGGACATATTTCCTCTGCTTTCTTGTTTTCAATGCCAATATTTGAATCTCTGAAGTGAAACCATGTATTATGAACAAGTACTTTTTTTCTCATAGAATTTTTAAAGCTCTATTAAAATGCTGATGGCCTTTGTTTCTCTTGTACATCCTCTCACTTCTATTATTTCCTTACTTCAGTGACAGCAATTTCTGTTATGATTAATCCTTCGCAGAGGCGACAACATGAAAAGATGAAACTTTGGTTTAGAGAAACATGAAAAATATATCTGCTTAATTTTTATTTGTTTACTCTGCAGTTTGTCATCAGAGTTCTCTGTCTTCCCAGTCTCCTGCTGTTTGTATTTTTCTTGCTGTTACGGAAGCTACCAACATACAAATGCCCCTTTGAAGTCAGAATGTATTTCCAAAGTCATTGGTCTGGTTTATCCTTTCCTTTCACTTCTAAATTCTAGGAATGAACAAGGCAAGTGTTTTGTAGTGCAATAAAATTCATGATTTGAGAGTGTCCTTTGAAGGTATGGATGATGCATCAGTTATGGAGAAGGCTTTTGCTGCAATTAAGTGCTGCAGTCCCTCTTTGATTGCTACCTTGATCTCTTATGGGAGAGTGGCAGTGTGTGGTAGGTTTTCCTGCTGCTGACAGAGATCTCTCCTGGCTGTTTAGCCATGGCACTTGTTCCTAGCAGTGCCAAAAGCATGGGAATTGGTCATGCCAACCCATGCACTGTGCAAGCTACCCTACATTGCCACTATCTAAAATAAATTCCTGTAAGCATTGAGAAAAAACTTTAATGGAAAAAGAACAAATGGAAAAGATTACAATACTATAAATCAGTGCCTCTGAACCCTGAATATATAATATGGAACTGGGGCAGGGGAACTGCTTTCAGAATCTCTGTGTACAGCTCAGGAACATCTGCATCAGGAACATCTGTAGCATCATGTGTCCATGCTTTCATGGATCTTTGACACCCACAGGCAGCAAACCATGGAACTTGTTAAATTGTTCTAGTATTTCATTGCTCACTTTTCTGAAGGGGTAAAGTCCATTTGTTATTCCATAACATGAAGAATCCTGGTTCATTCATCTGTTAAATGATGGTCAAACCTTGGTGCATAGGCACCTGCTGGCTGGAAATGCACATACCACGTGCTTGAGAAGCACATTATCTGGTGCTTGGGTTTTGCTCAGTGAGGAATGAATTTCTTCCTAAGTGACAAGAGAAGGAATATGGCCTTCCAAGGGCTCCATTAAGACAGTGTGATCTGTACCTCTAGAAAAATTTCTTAGCCTGATTTCTGTAAGGTGAAACATGGCAGGGGACCCTATGTGTGAAGGGCTCTTGTTTTAAAGGATAACTAACACCTGTGTCCTGTAAATTAGGCTGGCAGCATTGAAATCTGCAGTATCCTTATTTAGGAAGGAAAGACCTTCCAAAATGTCATGTGTTTTTTGGTGGATGCACTGCCTGGTCACAGACCTGGGGTAGTCCCACAAATATCTAATGGAAAATCAGCAAGCAGGATGTTTTGGTTTGCCTTTCTTAACTGACTTGTTTTCCTTTTAAGCAAATGCAAAGTGACTTTTCTAACCACTGGATGTGCTGTGCCTTCTGCACTGGAATTTATAGAAAGCTGTTAAGGGTCTAACAAATGTGGAAAAAATGTAATTATGTGGTGAGAGCAGGATTATGGATCATTGTGCAGATATTGTGTGCTTTGTGGTCTCCTGAGGAGCTTGTGAAGGCTTCTCTAGTGGGGCTTGTCTCAGTGACTGTCAGATATTTCTCATGTGGCATGTCCAAACCATTCAGTCCCTGTCCTTGTTAAAGGGTAGACATCCGTGTCTTGTTTTGAAGTTAGTGTATCTGTTAATTAGAGATTCTGGTAATAGTCACTTGAGGGTTAAACTGTTCCCAAAGGATTATTTTCAACACTCTTGTTATTCTGCTCTCTCTCCTCCCTATTACATTTGCTCTACTGAGAACCTGTTTCTCCACATTATGGAGTTGATGCACTACCTTCATGGATGCTGCCTTCTGCTTTATTCAAAAGACTGAAAGACCCTCTGCTGTGATTGACAGAGATTGTGACTGCAGCACCACACAAACACACACTGATCTCTGTGCAGAGCCTTGTGACAAGTGGACTTTGGGGCCACTTCCAGCAGTGCCAGCTGCTGCATCTGGTTGTCTCTCCTGGTTTGGAGCAGGAAGAATTATTCTGAGGTTATTTTGCCCCTGCAGTTTGTACTGGGGAGATTGCTGGTCTTAGCTGTTGATTCTAAGTCCTGTGCAGATCAATAGGGAGCACGGGAACATAAACAAAACCAAATTAGACACAGCCTGTTTGAGGTTTCCCCCTCTGCAGGGCCCTTGTGGTTCCTGGGCTCAAGCTGTGAAAGGAGGCGACTGTGCTGCCGCAGCAATCTCCTATCCCATGGCAAAGGCTGAGTTCCTGAGGCCATGGCTGAGAGTCTGGCAGGGAAAATGGGGGTTGCTCTGATCATTCTACCATTGTTCAATTTTCTTGCAAAGTTAGCAACTCCAAAGGCCCCGCTTTCCAAGCTCTAGGGGAGGTTTAGGGGTTTCTTTATTTCTCTTCATGGGACCAAACCTGTTCACAGGCCAGGTGCAAAGTTTTTGGATGGCCAGTGGGATATTTTTTTTTCTTCAGAAGCCTACACAAATGAGTTTTAGTACCGAACAGTCTTCCTTTTATAGTCTCTGTTACACACAGAGACCCTTTGAGTTTACATTTGCCCCATTCCTCAAGTGAAGATTACGTTAATGACTCTTATTACTTTCTTCTGCCCTCTTTTCCTAATCTGTTTGTTTATTCCCATTTATTTCTGGCATAGTTTAACTGAAGCTGAGAGTTCAGTCAAACCTTCTGGCTCAGACTGCTTCAGTGCTTCTGTGCAAACTATTCCTTTATGACACTCAATTTACTGATACCCTTCCTTTGGAAAATGAACACTATTTGAAGAATTTTTGGTAGCTGCAAGAGTCGATGCCTCTTAACCATGTCCTAAATCATTATAAAATACTGGAGAAGGTCTGCAGACTCCCACAACTTACTGTATTGAAAAAAAATCAAACTTTTTAATGTGCATGGTGATACATATCTCTTTCTATTCAAGATTAGCTAATTTTTTCACTAACTGAATTAAATTGTGTACACAATCCTGATTTAGGAGATAACATTTTCTGGATAAAACAGCAGCAAAGTGCTGCTTTTGATGATCCACCTTTGTGTGACAAATGCTCTTCCTTTTGATGAGGCATTAACCTTTCAGCTGACAAATTGATGCTTTCACAGCTATTCAAATACTGAGAAAGAAGTTCAGGAAATGAACAACAGATGGATTTTCAAAAATTTGCTGTACAGTCTCAGTTAACTTGAGGCATCTACACATTGCTAATGAGATGCCACAGACCTGTTTTTCTGTCAGAATTAGGGTCATCTGCAGCTGAGTGGAAGAAGACTGCTGGTGTCTTAGCTGCTTTGGAGAGGAAACTCTCCTTGATCAAATGGTGCTGCAGTCCAGGTATTAAAAGAAGATGGGTTTGTTAAATGAAAACTTCCTTGGTGTTTCATGGCAGGGAAATAAATGTGCTCTTGAGCCACTGTGAGGAAAAAAAAAAAAAAAAAAAAAAAACAGAGAAGAAATAGTTAGTAGTCCTAAAAATCAACATTCTGGATACGAGCAGCTATTTTCTGGGCCATGCAGATTGGGTAAACTTGTGTGGGTTGAGTACTCTTGTTTGTGTATGTGGCTGATTAGCATGAGCCCTGTACCCAAGATTGTTGGTCTGTGTCAATCTCCTGTGGATCTAACAAAAAATGGCATTCTGCAGCCAAGTCCAGTTCTGATGAATCAGCGGGCTGGGTGTGCAGCCAAGCTCTGTGCCCCTCAGTGACATGGAAACCACAGCCACTGGTGGAAAACAGGGCTCTTTTCCTTTCCATGAAGCAAGTGGAGCAAAAGAGTTTGCAAATATGGCATATTTTCTGGATTATATGATTGGTTTTCAAGAGCATGCCATGAAAAATTATCGCTTTAAGGAAATGTTGCCAAGGGAAGGCAGCATTTTGTAACTGTATCCAGTTTGGTGAAGTTCTTATGTACACAAAGAAGGGATGCAAAATGTTGGTGTCTTGTTTAGTAAGAAACTGGTTTAAGAAGAAAATTAACTCGTAGAAAAAAAGATTACATAAGGCTGTGAAATATGTCCCTTTTCTTGTCTTTTAAAGTAATTTGAGCCTTTACATTAGTAAACCTAATTTTGTCTTGAAATTACTGTACCCAGAAGAAGAACTGGTAAGCTGATACCTATTGTAACTAAGCAGAGTAGAAGTTTATTCTATGCCAGACCTGAGATTTAAAGCAAAATAGTTTTATAAGGATGTAAATTTCTAAGACTTAAAAAAACCTCTAATTTTTTTCCGCAATCATTCAGCATTAGTAAGATTTAAATGAAACTATATTTGATAAAATACTAGGTTTATGTCCAAAATAGGAATAATCATAATTTCCTTACATGAATAGACACTCGTTTGCTAATGCATCTTATTGAAAAGGGGATTTTAAATAGCAGCATGTCAGTTTGCATGCACATAAGCTGCACTACAGATAATCTGCAGTTTAAAAACACTGGTTTTTTTTGGGGGGGGAACTCCAAAAAACAACCCCCCAAAACTCTAGATGATGATCCCTGCATTCAGATAACGTTCAGAAAGCAGAGAGCAGGAGCGGGTCAGGGAGGAGGAGGAAGGAAGGGGACTGTGGGGTGAGGCAGAACCCGGGCAGTCGGAGCAGGGGGTGACCTCCCCTGTGTCACCCACCAAGAGTGCCCGGGTGCTGTGGCTGCCACGCGTGAGTGAGTGCGGGGTCACACCCCGCAGGTACCTCCCGGAGCATCCCGGGCCCGCAGGTACCTCCCGGAGCATCCCTACCCCGCAGGTACCTCCCGGAGCATCCTCACCCCGCAGGTACCTCCCTCCCTCCCGGGGCATTCCCGGCCCGCAGATAACTCCCTCCCTCTCTCCCTCCCGGAGCATCCTCACCCCGCAGGTACCTCCCTCTCTCCCTCCCGGAGGACACACCTGGCACAGGTGTCGGGGCGAGCTGCTGCAGTGCAGTGTCTGCAGTGTGTGGAAGTGCTCTGGGGCACAGAGGAGGTGGTGGGCACTGGGCAGTGCCCGGCTGGCATCGGAACAAGGCTGCTCCTTTACGTGTTTAAGTAAAACAGGAGCTACTCCTGGCAAAGAGGAGCTGTCTGTGCAGCTAAGCATGAGAAGCTGATAGGTGATTGTACTCTGTGCAGAAAAACATACAGTTAAAGATAAAAAGAGTTGAAATCCTTGGGAGAGTACAAATTCTTGTACTTTTTGCAGTTTAGTGGAATCCTGGGCAACTAATTCTTTTTTCATTTGTTAACGTTTGTGGTATATCCTTAAGCCCAGTATTGTTTTCTCTTTAGGAGATGGAATGTTTCTTTAGGGAGTATGAAATCAGAAGCTAATGCTACCTGGCTGAGAAGACCATTTCCAAATTAATTTTCTGTTTCTACAATCACCCCCACCTTTCGTTGCATGTTTTCTGTTGATAAGTGTAACTATTTCTACACAAACTCAGGCAGTGTTTTAGCAAAAATGGAATGTCTTGCTTTCTTAAAACAGCAGATTCTGGCAAAAGCCTTTTCCTCCTTGTCTTCTGAACTGTCAGCAACAAAGATTTAAATACTTTCAGTGGAGTTTAAATGACTGTCTTTCTATAAACATTGAAGCTACCCAGTTGTGTATGTAATGTAAGACTTGCTGGCTCTTTGTAAAAAATTCACAGACTATTTATTTTCCTCTTTTAAACAGAGCATTTTTGAGACTGGCAATATAACTTCTTAATATACAAAACTCTTAGATTTATAGTAGTTTGTGATGGTCTTTTGGAAATCTTGTGTAGACAACCTAACTGTAGTTTGTAATAGAAGTGCTACTTATGGCATATATTTTTAAATGATTAAATTTTTCCTTCTGATGCTTTGAACTACTCTGTTTATTGTAGAGCTATTTTGCAATCCAACATTAAAATAAAATGGTTCAGATATCTGGATGAGTTTTCTGAGTTAAAAAATAAAATCAAACCCCCCATATTTTAAAATTAAGGGATATTGCATAATCATTCATGTGAATATTTTCAAAAATAATCTGTAAAATTTTAATTCTTCAAATACAGACAATAACAAAGCAGCAAATTTGGAAAATGGCTGAAATTCAATTACAGTTCTTGGAGGAGTTTGCCTTTAAATTAGCTAATGGTGACTGCATTGCCATCCGGAACTCCCCTTTCTAAGTCTTAAATAAGACCAGTAATAAAGTAGTTATATAATGTCATGTTAGTAAAAGGGGAGAAAGGGAGATACTCCAGAATACTGCCTTTAGGAAATGAGTTAACAAATGAGCTTTATTTCTTAAACTATAATTTCTGAGATATTTTTGCAGTACCAAAAGCTTCTGCTCCATTAGGGAACTGTGATGTAGATGATTTTTGTCCTTTTATGTTTCTTTATTCCTTTTCTTTAATTTTTTTTTTTAATTGAAACAATGGCAGGGTAAAATCCTTCCTGCTTTTTTCCCTGCAGTCTCTCTGTATCACACATACTGCTTGGCTGAGGGTTTTCTCTGGGACAAGAGAGTTTTGCTCCTGCAGTGTGCATGTGGGAAGCACAGTGGGGCAGTGGAAGTGATGCTGGGTGGGCAGCCAGTGTTTGCCCTGTACTGCTCCTCTGCAGCTCGTCCAAATCAACCTGACAGAGCTGACAAAGCTGAAACCACCAAGATCCAACTGAAATTGCATTAAATTAACAGAGGCCAAAGCAAACGTAATTGGGCAGGAATTTATTTTGTGGTGGGGTGTGTAGAGTCACTGCTGTAAATGTTTCCTGACACAGTACACTAGTAAGCTCTGGGGTTTTTATTTTGTTTTATTGTTATTTCATCAGATTTCAAGCACTGACTTCAATTTGTCTGGGGTCTGCCTCAGGGGTAGTGTGTGTTTCTGTTTGATTGTGTGCAAAATCTTCAGCCAAAATAGTGCCATTGTTTCTAAGAGTGGTGTCATAAAAATATTAATTTGGCCCATGCAAAACTCCTGGAAGTGTTCTCTGTTAAAATCTGTGATAGCTTGGGACCAGCAATTTGATAACTATCTAAAGTTTGGTGGATCTCTGCTGTCCTTAAGGATTCAAACTCATTTGAGCCTTTATGGAAAAAAACCCCAACATTTTAAGGAGGAACAATTTGATGGGTAGCTCTCTATATTAATTTTGGGGTTTTGTTTGAATGATCTGACTGTAAATATTTTTCTGTCATATAAATGGTGTTGATGTCATGTGGGAACAAGCAGTGTTTATAACAGGAGGAGAAAATTAAAATCAGATTATTTAATCAAAGCAGAAATTTCTGCATATTGTACATTTTAGGAAATAAGAAACTGTTGACAGAGAAAGGACAAAATGCAAGAGAATTGGAAATCACATTTTTGTCAAGTTTCACTAATGCTTGAAATAGCATGCACAGTATAATTATAAAACTGATGTTAATAGGAACCACAGCACTTCATCTTTATTACTTTTTTGATGGTAAGTAAACAAATGACCACAACATACATAGTGATTCTATGGCTGCAAAAAGCATATTTTTAAAGTAAACTGAAATGTTGGTACACAAAAAGTTATTTTTAAACTTCACTAAGTTCTGTTTTCCCATTGTTTAGAAATACTCAAGGGAAAAAGGCTGTATATAATGGATTAGCAGTTTATATATTTTCCTGTCCACAGCTGAAAAATAAGATTAATAATGTATTGGCATGCAGAGTCTGAGTATGTGGTGTAAAGTTATAGACTTCACAGGCTTTCATTCATAGTGATTGTCAGAATTTTTCAAGTATTTTAAACCTCTCTAACATGTTTTTTTCCTTTATGGAATTGTGGATGCTTTTAGAGAAAAGGTATTACTTACTGGTATAATTTGTGACTGGACATAATAAGCTCACAATCTATTAAGACAAATCATGAAAATATTATAGTCAGATAGTCAGATGTCAAACAGTTAAAATTGTAATATATTTGTTAAAGCTGTGGGCCATTCTTTAGCCTGGTAACTATGATTTTTATGCAATGACTGTTTTTGAAAACTTTCTGTCTTTCAGCTTTGCTTACTTTTATTCCCTCCCTCTCCTCCAGCCCAGATTCTCACCAACCAAAAAGCCCCCAAAGAGAGCATATGCTTTGGCTGGATTGCTCTTTGTCAGGAACGCAGGGAATTAGAATACTATTCAGTTCTTTTAAACAAATTCAGAAGTTTTTCCAAGGTCAAGCTCAGAGAGAGAAGAGCTTTAATAACACTTTTGGACTTCATTTGGCTTAAACAATTTGTGCCTGTTCCCACTGACCTCATTAGAAGCCGCCCTGGGCTGTGGGTGTGAAGGGGCTGCTCTCACCTCTCTTCCAGCCCACATTTTGCCTGCTTTTCACTTGGGTGCTGCAGTGCTGTCCACAGGCACCCGTGTGGGAGCCAGTGCTGAGCTGCAGAGGGAAATCCCAGCTCACCCTGACACGGTGAACCTGGGCTTTGTGGGACTGGGTAGTGCTCTAGGGCTGAGGCCATGTTAAATTTTTATAATGCAATAATTGTGGAGCAAATACGATTCGTTCCCTCTTCATTCCTTGTTTTGAATGCCTCTCTTCAGAGTATTTGAGCATTTTGTGGAAGACCTTTTGGTTGGCTGGAAAAGGCGGGACAACATCTCTTTCTATAAATGGAATAATAATTGCACTGTGCGCTGGCCAGCAGAGACCAACATCTGGGTCCTGGTTATCAGTTATCTTTTAATCATGAATATGTAAAATACCTTTCTTCTCAGCTGCTCTTTGCCAGAGCCAAGGCAGTCAGGAGAATAGTTACTGGCCTTGTATTCCTTGCCTGGGAAGTCAGGAGAGATCGAGAGGAACAAGGAATGATAGCAGATTTGTGTGGCATTTTTACTGTGTAAATATTCCCTTACGAAACTAAAAGTTCACCTCGTGCCTAATGGTAGCATTTTTGCTCTTTGAGATTTTGGAATAAGTAAAGAATAAGGAAATCTTTGAGCATATTTTACATGTTGAGAAGAAACACACCTTGTGTTAGTAAAAGGGGCAGCATAGATGGTGAAAGTAGGACAAATCCTCCTGTTAGATACAAAGTGGGGAATGTAGAAGTTCTGCTCCACCCCCCCAAGGGTGAGGATGGCTTTGCCTCTGCTCTGTGACACTCCAATGCCTTTCCTGAAATGAAAAAGGTGCTGCTGAGGACTTTTGGGTATCTTTAAAAGGCAGTATGAGTGTGTATTTGAAAGGTGTAGAGTTGGCTGGAGCGCAACAGATTCTTTGTATTGATTTAAGCAGAAAATGAATCTTTGTCTAAAGAGTAAGAGAGAGAGAACTGGTAGTTCTGTAACATAGCCTTGAGGCACAGAGGATTTGAAGCCTTGTAAAAATCAATCTCTAATTAGTACAGGAATTTTGGTTGGAATATGATCTGAATGCATACCCATATTGGAATTTCCAGTTCAGTATTTTGGGGCTTCCTTTTCAGTAGCAGAGGTTTTCTTCTACCCTCTGTGTATCACTGTTACTAAATAGTTCTTAAGCCATTGTCATTAATGTACCAGTTCTTTAAAAATATGTTGATTTAGTGCAGCCTAATTTAATAAAAAAGGATGGGATATTTTCACACAAAGAATTTAGCTGCTAGCACTTAAAAAATAGCTTTAAAGGCCTGTCTTTTAAAAGTGTGACCTTTATCTTCCTAGTCTTTAGGGAAAAGGAGGTTGGAAAAGCAGGACTGAGTTCTGCAGCTATGATAAACACACATTTATCAAGTGCAGTCTGCCTACATGCTGGGTTGTGGAAGTCCATGGCATCATATTTCTGGTGAATAGAGCCCTTAGTTAGGGCTCTATCCCACAGAAAATATTTGAGGTTTTTCAGTCTATACAACCCTAAAAGATGCAGTTTTCAGCTTTGCAGGAGGCCTACCAGTGTAAAGGGAAAGTGGCCTGCTGTGAAAATGGGAAGCCAATTCAAGCACTGTCAGCTCATGTCTGGAGTGACACACTCAAGCTCTGTCAGCAGAGCAGTCACCAAAACACTGCCACCTCTTCCCTTTGGAAAATGCTTGGATCTCCCAGGGCTCCTGTGCCAGGCTGACCAGGTGAAGTTCCTGATGTTGGCAGGGACAGTGAAGGAAGGACTCTGTGGTTATAAGAAGGAAAGAAACCCAAATAGACAAGAGTATTCTGATAGATGAGAGGGAATCTGTGGGAAAGAAAAATGAAAACTGGAAAGTGAGGCTGGAGAAAATGAAGACCAGAAAATGAAGAGAAATGCTATGGAAAGTAGAGAGAAGGGAGAGAACTGGAGTGTGTGGAATAAGCAGTACATCCCACATGAGAAATAACAAACCAAGGATTTGTAAGCTGCTGAAGGAAAAAAATCTGAAAATTTCTCTCTCAGCTTTGATTGCAGGGAGACCTCAAGTTCTGTCTCCTTTGAATACTGCAGAGCACACACACTTTTTCTGAGTTTGTGCCATGGGTAACCTTTATTCCTCTTTGTGGACTGGCAGCTATGGAGATACATATAAAAACAGATCAAAACTTTAGGAAATGTGGCTGCTTTTAAATTTCTTTTTAATTCTAAATCTGCTTGCATAGCAAACTGGTAAAATAAGCTCTTCAATGTAGAGATAAAAATGTCATTGAGGATGAAAACAATTTTTCAAGCTGAAGAGATGAGTTATCTGGTAAGAAAAGTATTTTCAAAAAAGTTGAAATAAATTTAATTAGTAGTGTGCTGTGGTCTGGTGGGGGGAGGATTGAAGTGAATTTAGTGCACTCACAAGTTTGTTACCAGAAATGCAGCAGCACTGCAAAAATGAGATCTCTGAATGATTTAATGTGAACAGAACTTTAATTCTTAAAAAGAATTATAACCATCTGATGTATCATTATGAATGTCACCAAGAATTAGAGGCCTGAGTAATGCCTACTGTCTCCTGCCCTTAATCATGCTGCTTGCTGCTAATTTTGCTGTCCTTCAAAAAAGAGAGCAGCCCAAGGACAGAGAATAGGATTTTGCAAGAGCTAGTCTATGGAAGTGCTTTCTGAGGTGGTAACTCTTTTGTGCTTACAGATATACAGACATTTGGATTTGGGTGACTTGGTAAGGCTTGCATTTTCTCTTTCCCCAAACTGCAATCCAGAAGTCACTTATTTTAGTTTGTTACATGGGCAGCACTGTTAGAGTGAGTTAAAAGGTGAGTTTATGGTTGAGGAAGACTGTATAGTGGTGTCTATGGCTGAGTAATTTCACTAACTGAACTGCTCAGGCTAAAGACTTCTGCTTATGTGTTTGCACAGCCCTGAGCAGAATGAGCTCTGGCATAGGGCTGGGGTCCTTGGGCTCTATCACAGAATTAATGATGCAGCAGTAATGAATACTAAGTAAGGCAGTTGTATTGGTTGGCTTCCCTGAGAGATCTTAACTCCTCTTCTGTGGACATATATTCTGGAATTTCTCTGGCATCAGCCTGGAAAAGAAATACTTCTGTTTGCCTGAAGGAGTTTTTTCAGTTCTTTACAACACATAAGGCTGAGATCCTCATGAGGCTGCACACACACACATGTTTCTTGTGTGAGCTGGCTTTGGAAGTTAACAGTGCTGCTTAAATTATCACTAAACAGATTAGAAATCTAAGCCTACATTTTTAAATCAGTGCAAAACATTTTCTTTACCTTTAATGTTTGCATTTTATTTTCCTCTAAGACCTTTGGGGTTGTCTGCTGTCCCAGACAAAGTGAGGCACTTCACTTGCAAGAGGAGCAGTATCTTTTATTGATACAGTGAGTCAGCTAAGTTCAGTGGTAAATGTGACAGTGGTTTAACAGGATTTCATGGCAAGGTACACTTGATTATTTAGTGCATAGAGAGCTGCATAAATCAGATGTGTCAGGGAGACCCTCCCACAGAGTCATGAGGTTCTGACTCCTCCTATGCAGAGGAGTCCAAGTGCAGCTGGACCCAGTCTTAGGCACAGACTTGGTCAGTGGTTTATGTCTCAAGGATTACATGTGCACAACCCATCTAAGATAAAATATTAGTGAAGCTTAGCAGGCTCTTAGCCACTGACTGAGAATCTGCTGCAGGAAGGAGTCTCAGACTGGAGGAGTAACCTTGGGAGACATCCCTGCTCAAGGGGAGAGCCTGCCATGCAGCTGCCACCATGCAGGAGAGCCCCATGGGCCCTGGGCTGGCCCCTCTTTATAGAGCAAGAAAACTAACTTAAAGCCATATTTACTTACTAGCAAAACCCCTGGGTTGTGCTCCAGACAGCCTATTGCTACTGAGTAGCCATCCATTTCCCAGAGGTCCAGCCAGGGGTGGATGGAGCCATCAGGACACTCTCTGGTGGTTATTGCTGAAGTGAGGGCACAGAGGGGAGCACACTGACACATCTGTTAAACATTATTACTTTTAGCTTTGTCAATTATAAAAGTACATGCTAAATTAAGCCCCAAAGCTATTTGCCTTTGCATTTTAGCATAGGACTTCATTCAGTTCAGCCTTGAAAAATCAATTAGAAAAGGCAACACAACAGGTAGGAGTTTGAAATCCAGTTTCCTCTGATTAAGACCCAGCCACGTGGCTGAGTGTATCCCACCTGCAGGTTAAGTTGTATATTATTTAATGTGAATCTTTCTGACTGCTGTTTCCCTCAGTTTTTCTATCACACACCATTAAACAGATCGAAGGAGCTTTTTTAGCTGCACAAATGCAGCTAATGCATTTGTGAGAGGCTACTGAAAGTGTCTGGACCTGCATGGGAATGGCCATGCTCTGCCATTCCTGCAGGCCACAGCCTGGTCAGGATGGGCAGAGGGAGGGAGAGGAACTGCTCTGTGGGCTGGTGTAGGCAAATTGCACCTTCCCCTAGAGCCAGGGTGGTGTTGATGGTGCCACTGGTAAATGCTGAAAACAAATACTGGTGCAAAATGATATGCAACATATTCTGATTTACGTGGTGAAAATTGTGCATTTAATTCTCTGGTTTTGTTTCCTTCCTTTTCATCTGTGGTGGTATCATCAGTTAGCCCATGGCTTCTTTCTAGTGCATCTCCTTTATTTCTGTTCTTGTAGTTGGAAAGTCACAACTACAATATCCAGATTTTGTTGGGTTTTTTGTTTGGTTGTTTTTTTTATACATTAATATATTGCTCAAAGAACTTGAGTGGAAACATGGATACTTTGCAGAACACTTTCCTGTTTTTTATATCATCTTTCTCCAGACCTGATGCTATTTTGGTTCTACCGTTTCAGGCTCTGAGCTGGGCATAACTGCAGGAGCTTATTGGTCTAAATTTCCAGGATTGCCTATTGATTAAAAAAAAATTAAAATCTGTTTGCTGTTAGTAATATACTCTAGTACCCTGAAGCTGGTGCTTTTTTTAATTGAGAAACCTCTTTCGTTAGCAACTCTGACATCCTTTAGCACTTTGTTTGCTACATAGGATATTGAGACATAACTGTTCTTCTAGGCACTTATGCAAATAGTTTATTTATTTTCTATTCATTCACCCTTTCTACCATGTCAGTTGCTGAGTATATTGCCTTCCCTCTGGGGGAAGGAGGATGTCAGGATACATTTCTTCCCAGCACTTGTGTGTGTGAACAAAATGAAGCTTCTCAGAAACAGCCCAGCACTGGAGTGGCTGCTGTGTCTAAGGGAGTCGTGTTTCCTTTTCTACCTGTACACTCATTTTTGTCTTTGAAAGCTCCCTTAGTAATTCTCTCATTCAAATGAACGAGCCCATTCAATCAGTGGAGGAAGAACCTTGCTAAGTATTGCTCCAGAGGAACTGAGGCAGGGGGTGGCTCTTGGACATGTGTGTGTGTGTTTGCCACAGAAACTGTATACAAAAGGTAAAAAAATTGAAGATGTTTCTTACTGGGGAGGGTCCCTGCTTCAGCTGCTGCTGTAGCTTTTGTTCTCTGAATGGCAAGGTGTAAAGGCAGGAGGGTGCTTTTGTCATTCTGTAAAGCTTCCAGTACTGTTTATCATTTGCCTCACAAAACTATTCTGGTGTTTACTGAAGGGGCAAAACTCAGAAGAAATGTGTTTTGAACATGGGTATTGATGTAAAATATTAATGAGTGGTTTCTTTAAAAAAAAAAAGTTTGAGCATAAGAATTCATGTTTCAGCTGCAGGTCACTTGCTTGCATGTGCACTGTGAGAGGGTTTCAGATGGTGGTTGGAGCTGTACTTTTGGTTTAAGTCAGTAAACATTCTCAGGACTTTTGTCTTTGTGCACAAAAGATGCCCTGTTTGTCAAAGATGCATGTACTGTGCACTGAGTCAGAACCATACAAGGTAAAATGTTTGATTTGGGGCCTATAAAAAAAAAAAGAAAAGAGCAAATAAAAATACAGAGTCTTTTATGGTCCCCTTTAACAAAAGAGGCCACCCAGCCTCAGGGGTAAATTATTATGAAGTTTTCACTAGCATGACATAATAGTAAATTAAGGCTCCTTGGTGTGCTGAGGCTGCTTTAGCAGCACCTACCCTCATCCTAATTGTGAGCAAATTGCAGTTGATTCCTCAGCTGCATCTGAATTGCAGAGAATTTTCTGTAAACGGGTCCCATAAAATGGCACAGAAATTGCTATTGAAGGAATAACTTTCCCCTGTTAATTCTGTCTCTGCACTGACCAAGAACTGGAGTTAAACATCTCCATGATTTTATGCCAACCAGGAAGAATTTCACTTTTGCTGGCTCTAACTACTTGATGTGTTTTTGTGCTTTGAAAACCTAAAAGCTTTGATATGGTGCATACTATGAACTGATGCCAAGCTGTGACTAAACAATCTCATTAAAAAACGCAAGGTAACTGAAGCAAATATTTCCTTTGAAGAGACAGTATCAGCTAAGTACTCATTTCCTCTTTAAAGCCTGACATTAAAGGGGCAAAGACAGGTGGGCTAATAAGAACAAGATAAAGCTTGTTGTGCTAGTTTACCAGCTAATTTGGCAAAAAAAGCAGAGTCTTGTTTCATGTAGTTTTAAAAGCTTGTATCACTTGCATTTGTTGTATGAGGGATCAACTGTCTAAATATCTCGTGTAATTGTGAAATGCTTTTGTGTGCACGTGTAAGTTGATATATTTACATATTTTCTGCAAGATGTCGTATCACTAAGATAAGATCTCACCTACATAGTACCCATAATCTCTGATGCTAATGCTGAGCCTCTGCATAAGCTTCTTTAACCACAGCAAACCCAAACCAAATGCAGGAATGTTTGCTGTGGGACTGCTGGAACTCACTGGAACATGGTCAGTGGTAGCTCCATACTGAGCTCTTCCACAGGCTGTGCCAGCTGAGATCCAAAACACCCAACTTACATGAGCCTATCATGCATTTCCAAAATAATTAAATCATGCATTTTTTGTTAAATCAGTGTACAGGATGAGGTAATCTTTCTTAGCATTACGTTCTGGTTGGTGGCTTGCCCCAAGAGGAGGGTGTTCCTTGAACACTGAAGTAGAACAGCCTGTATTCTTGGGTGGTTTTGCCTGTTTTCTGTAGGGACCTGGCCTCGTGATACCTGCTGCCAGCCATCCCACACACGTTTGGGCAGGGGGCACCTCCTCTGTAGGGCAGTGTGTGTCCAGCCCTGGCATTCCAGAGCAATGCAATAGGTGCAGGACACCAGTGCAGCTGATGTGACTGTATTTTTATGGTAGTTATGGTAAGGTGAACAAAATTATTTGCCATCCAGGCACAGAATATTGTTGGCATGAGCATGTTTGGTGATTGACTGCAGTCCTGCTACTCACTGTTTTATAGTTTGTCCCTCAAGTCTTTCTAAGATGCAGAAAGCAAGAATTTTCTTTGCTTTCTTAATGAAGGCATTGAACACCACCATGCAGAAGCCAGGAAAGCAACTCCTGTGGCAGAACTTTCATAGTTTTATGTATCAGAGCATCTCACAGCATTTTGCCCACAGATGTGACAAGGATATAATTGCAGTAAGTGCTGAAGATGTGAATCAGTGTAAAGGCTAAAGCCCAGGCCTGGAGAGATTCCCAATAGTTTCAGCCAGCGTTGGATAAGGAACTAAGAAAACATATAAGACATTTTTCAGAAGAGACTAAGCTTTTTTGGCGCACTGCTTGCCTTCCAACCTCTACCATTTCTCTTTCCATCCCCTAAAAATATATAGATATTCTGATTCTGAAATACAAATGTTTGCTGTCAGAGTCTGTACCCCAGACTGAGCAGCACACACCAAGATACTGGGCAGATTAGCTCTGTTGACACAAAGTATTTTGCATCACTTTACAAAACAAAGAAAAAGCCCATTGCTGCTCTAGAAACTTCATAAACTGAATGTATAGATTCCTGGCTGCTCTTGTGAGACTTTTAGCACCCAGTTGTGAGTCATAACATTGAAGTCTGGAAGGAAAGAACATCTTGTAAATTGTTTGAGAATTGTCTTTCACCTCCTATTCTAATGGGCTCCCAAGCTTTTCTCTGGGTCAAGATGCATTTAATTATAAAAGATGGGAACATGAGGGATTACAAGACATCCGTGACTTTTTCCATGAGAAAATAATAATAATAAACTTTCAGTAATTTAAGGATAAGTTCAAACTTCCCTCTGGAGACTTGTACATGCATTTGCAAATGAGAGAGTTCTGATGTCTGCTAAGAAAAAAAATAAATATCTCACAACAGGAAAGGATTTGTTTGGAAGAATCTCTCCTCCACAGCTGAGAGTTTTAATCACTGTCTGCACTAGAGAAGCTTTATGCTGTGTTCCCAGCCTTGAAAACACCCTCTCCTGCCCACAGTCAGTGGGGAGGGAGCAGTGAGGTGCACACATTTCCTCTGGCCCCTTTGCATGCCAGGCTGGGAGGGTCTGGTTCTGTCCCCAGTAGAGCCCAATGGGAGCTTTCCATTTTCTTCATGAAGGTCTGGATTCCTGGTAAAGCAGTGGAGAAGAAACATCAGGACTGTGAAGCCACATACCAGATCTCCTGGCTTTTCATCACAAGAGGTGCATTAGTGCCTCCCAGGGTGAATGGAAAAGGGAGCCTGGTGAGGTGCAAGAGGAACCTCCAGCGTCTTTGGTAGTTATGTCAGAAGGTTGTATAGGTTACTGCTAAGGTGATTCTTCTAGCAGCACCTTTAAAAAACAATTCCTAGCCCATAAAGTGTTTTAACGTCTCCTCTCTCCCTCCCTTCCCTCGTTTTCTTCCATTTTCCTGGGCTGCACTGGGGCAGAAAGCAGCCTTGACTGGCTCCTGCACCTTGCCTGGCTGCTTCTTCTCAGTGGCAGATCCTGCCTCTCGCCCTCCCGTGCACCTGCATCCTTAGCTCTGGGCAGGTGCCTCTCCTGCTGCAGAGAACCTTTGCAGGGAGCAGTAGGACCATGGAGAGGATGATTGGGGCAGCCTGCACAATGCCCAGCAAGGCCTGGCACCCTGGAGCCCTCCCCACCCAGCCCAGAGCACAGCAGCAGGAGGCTCCTGGTGTGCCTGAGGAGCCAGCTCTGACCTGGCTGCTGCTTGTGCCTCAGGGTGGTGCCAGCTGAGAACCCAGAAGGACACAGCCTGGAACTGAGAGAGACAGAAATACCTCAGTTTGTGTAAAAGGTGAGAGCACTTCCCAGGAAAGCTCTGTCCTGTCCCTGGTGGACAGGCAAGTGGGTATTTAAAACCCTGACACTGTCATCTGCTTTATTTTTTTTCCCATCAACTTTCTGAATGCTCTCTCTGGGCATAAGTGGCCCTTTAATGGAATTGTTTTTTCCTGTATCTCATCACAAGTCTTGCACATTTATCCTTGCGTTTGGAAAAAATTCTAAATATTCACATGAGCTTAAGCATAATTTATTTTCTTTTGTAGCTTAATAAAACCTTGGGTTTCATTCCATCTAGCTATCTTCAGGGATTTACAAAAGGCCAGTGGGGCTGAAACGCAGGATTGAACTAAGAGATAAAGGAAGGCAAACAACTGTATGAATACCTAGAATTTGCTCAGAATGCAGTGATGCAGCTCCAGTGCTGCTTTTTTTAAAAAAATGATGGTAAATTATTAATGCTTCTAGGAGGAAATAAATACAGTAGTGGTTCTGCAATGTCTGGCTTGCTCTAAAATGTAATGTATTTATGCAGCCTTCTTCTGTAGTCCTGCTGAGCCCGAGTTGTTACAGCAGAGCTGTGCTGAGTTCCACGTGTGCCCCCAGGACACAGCTCTGACACACAGGCTGGAGGGTTCCTTGTTTTGCTGGAATGTCACTGGTGTGGGGCACTGGTGGTTTCAGGAGAAACACTTCTCTAGGCAGCCATCCTTCCTTGGCAGTGGAGGGTCTGTACCTTGTGCAGGAGTGAAGATTTACAACAAAACAAATGCATTTGCTCCTGTCCCAGCCTGGACAGGGGTAAGTGTGGATGGAGTGTGTGCTCTGTGCACTGGGGCCTCAAAAGACAATGATTTTATGCTGGCTATGACAGACTTTGGACTCATAGAAGCCTTTTTTTTTTTTTTTTTT
>VZUA01083406.1:32288-44729 GCA_013401035.1 Horornis vulcanius
TTTTTTTTTTTTTAGTTTATGCCTCCATTTTATTTCTATACATATTTCTGTAAACTGATTTTTTCCCCTTATTATTGTTGTCCCTTTGGTGGAAAGTTAGAGAGAATCCAAAGTGTTTAGGAGAGTGCATGGATAAATTAGGGTGATACTGAAATTCGTAGATTTTGAGATTTAGGCATGGTGCTTAAACCCAAAGGTCTCTGTCTCCATCTGTTGGAATGAGAAGGGCATAGCCCCAATGGTTGCTTGTTTTGCCCCATCACATGGAAATTGTAATTTTATTTTATTTTCTTCTTCCACTGTGTTCAGTTTAACCAACATTAGCAACACCAGTAACTTGATGGTCTGCTTTGCCATGGAGGCCAACAAACATTGGAACCACATGGTCTTTAAGGTCCCTTCCAACCCAAACCATTCTATGATTATTCATTTAGGGATTAAAGGACAGGCTTTGACAGGTTGCTGAAATGCATGTGAGCACCAAGTAGGATTTTCAGCAATACTCATCTTATGAATTCTCTTGGATGCTTTAAGAAGTTATGAGTCACCTCTCTGTCTTTATGTGCTTTAACACCCATAAAGATTTTCCCTGTATTTGTTCACTAAGAAAAACTCAGCCTTGTAAAGATTTAATTAGGAAGCTACCTTGATATGAACAGTGTAGTTCATCTAAGATCTAGGAATTTCAGTTTAGTAGGCTAAACACATCTTCTTTCGTTACCTTTTTCCCAGTGTTTTCTCCTTTGTAGGAGAACTTTGTGCTGCCTGGCAGCAGATGTGCTGTGGCTCCTAGCTGGTCAAGGGGCCATTCCCAAGGCTTAGGGAGTGAGGAGTGTTGCTCTGATGCTAGTGCCTTGTCTTGGACTTGCTAACTGGGGGGGAAGAGTCTGCCCTTTGAAATGGTAAAAGTTTTCAGCACTGTCTGAAACAATTACACAGCACTTCCCATTTCTTTGTTGTACATGGTGTCTCACCCTATCTCAGCCTGAGTTTTAGAGTTCATCCAGCAGAATTTAGCTGGGTACTCACTTTTTCTGGCTTTTAACTTAAGAGTACATTTGACTTTGTTTCCTTCGATGGGTGTTTGAATCTTCCTGGTTTAATGGGGTTTTTATGTAGTGCTCGTTAGGTTAATTAACCCACTCAAAGCATGTCCCTTCTAAGGGAGATTTTTTTTTTCTATTAGCAAATGCAGTCTAAGCAATCAGACTTACTATCAGGTTTTTCAAGAATAGCACACCTAACTTAAGTACAATGTTTTCAAAAAAAATCATCGCACAAACTTGAATAAAGCCATCCCATCATTATCTGACACATTGAACAGTCAGATGCAAGGTTGCCAATAGCAGCTCTGAGATGGCAGGCTTAAAACAGATGACACTTTTTCATGCACTGCATGAAAACTAGCTGGACTGGTTGACATTGCCCCAGCTCTTCTTCAGAACAGAGAATATTTTTTCTGGGCTGGTGGTATTTTTATTCCTCATATAGATTACAAAACAAAACAAAGCAGTTGTTGCTTAGCTACCCCTCTCACCATTTTGCAACTCTCTAATCTCAATGTTGCATTTTCTGCTTGTTAGAATCTATTTTTACTGGCTGGTGTTTTATACAGACAACTTCTGGAACGTTTTCATCTGCTGGAGTGGGATGGCTGGGTACTGCTGCCTTAAAACTACAGAAAGGAGCCTAGCTGGGGAGTCTGGGAAAGGTCCCACAACCAGGAATCTCACAGCAGCACAAAAACGAGTTTGCTGTAGGTTCAGATATACAAATTCTGATGAAATCGCCCACTTGGGGTGAAAGGCTCTGTATTTCTTTGCCATTACCACATGGCTCTGTGTTAAGAATAGGTTCATTTTGGATGAGGAGAAATGCCAGAAAGCAAAATATCTGACTCCTATCTTCTTCAAGACTTCCTGAGTGAGAAGCTGTAAATTGACATTTTGGAGTCACGATACTAATTAATGCAGAGTACAGCAAAATGGAGCAAGCTCAACTGTTTATGCAGTCAGAAATGAATCTGAAAAAAATCTCTAAGTTATTTCTTTTGAAGGAAGCAAGACATGTCTAATGCTCACAGCTGTACCTTTACCATTTTGATGCAGCACTGGGGCATAAAGGAAGTCAAGAGTTTTGCTTAAAGAAGAGAAAAATGTGGGCAAATACTGTGGATTCTGTTTGCACCAAAAGGAGGAAAGTATTTGGCCAAGCAGCGTTAGATTTTTGTTACATTTCCTGGAGAAAGAGTTCTCCGGGGGCTCTGCATGCAGAATCAGTCTGAGACTATGTGTGTGCTTTGACCACTGAGCTGTCTCTCTTTGCCTTCTGCCTTTTCCCCTCCATGGCATCCCAAGCCATGCTTGCAGAAAGAGCCTGATCTGAAATACAGCCCATTTCCCCTGCTAGTCAACAGATCTTGGCAAATTTCTGTCAACCTTGACAATGCTTAATTTACAGCCTTTAGCCACAATGCCACTTTCTGGCATTGTTAGAGAAATCAGAGTCTGTTCCCATAAAGCTCGTTACTTGACAGCATTTATGTTGCATGACTAATATGGCAATGGCAGCAATTTGCAATTAGCTGTGTGTCTCTCCTTGCCTCCCTGCCACGTGCCCCGGACTGTACGTGTCTGTCTAAGCCTGACTTGCTTCCCTTTACAGTTTTCTTTCTCTATAATGCATTTTTTTGGAGCTCACAGGGGGAAATGAGTGACTTGGATAACTAAACAGTTGAACGGAAACTGTAGACTTTATATCATCGGTTTATATCTGGCTCAGAGCAGGGCTCAGGTTAGCTCTGCTGGTTACCCACCACCACCCTGCTGGGCTTGTGCTGGGAGCCTTGGTGGAGGTGGCCACAGCCAAAAACCTCGACACACAAGGTGAAGAAACAACACCCATCAGTGGAGCTGGCTCCTCCTGGGAAGGGCTGGGGTATTTTGGCAGGCTGTGCTAGGGACCTGGCAGAAAAAGCCAAGCTCTGGTCTGGACACATGTGTGAGTACCTGCTCCCTGCCAGTGTATGGAAGGTCCCTGTCTTGTGGCTGCAGGGCATCCTCATCACCTCCCAGGGGGGTGTGACCTTGCTGGAACCTCTTGGAACCCCTTGTAATCTGTATATAAATGGGTTGATTCCCTTTGATTCCACTTTCACACATCAAAAAAGACCTGATGAGGCTGGATGATCCAGCAGCTGTGTCTGGAAGGGACAGCTGAGTGGGTTCTAGGAGCAAGGGACCCCACACCATGCTGGAGGGAAGAGGACAGTGGTGGGTGAATTGCTGCCTCCAATTCCTGCTTGCCCCTGGCAGGAGCAGCACCAGCTTCTCTCCCTTTCCCCAGCTGCAGCTGAGATTTCAGTGAATCAAAGCTATAGAGTAGAGTTGAGTCAGAGCCAAGGAAAGACTCTGGCTCAAATCCACCAGCTAAAAATGAGCAAAGCTTTTGAGCCTGACTGGAATCTCCCAAAAACAAACAAACAAACAAAAAATCCTTCCCCAAATCCTTGCTGTCTTGATTTTAGTAAAATCATTCACTGCATTTTCATCTATTTCCCAGATTTTTCTCTTCTTTTTCTTCATGCTTGATTATATAAATGTATCCCTGTGCAGATGTATATTTGAGATGCTTTCAGTCAGTGGTGGAAAGTGTTCCTTTTTGTGGTGTTTTCATTGAGACAATCAGGGGCAAAGTTCTTGTGGCCATGCCAGGTCTAATACCACAGGAAGAGCTGTGTCCGCTGGAAGCACCACGGAGTACGGAACCCTCGGTATTTTCTAAAAACACAAAATGGTTTTGAAAGCATGTCAAATACTGCAAAGTCAGCTCAGATTTTTACTTTGTCTCAAATTGTTTATTTGTCTTTGTTTTGTTTTTTAAAGGGGTGCTGGGGACCATGACTTACCTTACATCTAGTTTTGCCAGTGTCATTCCAGTTATAAGTGCTGCTGGAAAGTAATGGAAATGCCATGATTGCATCATTTGCAGTCCTTTAGAGATACACAGTTCAGTCAACAGCCAGGAAGGTACTCTACCTGGAGTTTTGTTGACAGTGTCTGTTTTTGCAGCTACTGCAGCAGCATTCAGAAATGCAGCTGTAGCCCTGATTCCTGCAGACTTACATCTCTGAATGCATCCTACTGAGATAAAGTGTGCTACTTGTGCACAAGTGCTTGCATGAGCAAGGGTCTCAATCTGTAAAAAAACATGCCATGAGTAAATAATGTTATGGAGAGGAAGGTGAGTAGTAAATCTCTGCCACTAAAATGAAGGCAGTCCCACACAGTCATTTTCATAGAATGGCAATGTTCTTCATTTTCCTCCTACACTTTGACAAGTAGCTTAGGAAACACTAATTTGATCTTTTTATTCGTCAGGGCTGTTCAAGACCAGAAGCAAACTATTGAATAAATTGTTTTTTCCTAAAAGTCTGTATCACAAGAGAGATTTTGAAAATGAAGACTCAGGAATAGGCAACCAAGCAAGTGTTGAATGCTGAGGGTTGGAAATAAGTCCTCATGTTTATGGAACAGCTTTCTTTCACAGGAAGAACAGCCAACTCCATGTATTAATAAGTAATACAGTGACAATGAGTTAATAGTGGTTGTTGAGCAGAGGATAACAGATGGCCCCTGGGGTGGGTGTGCTCCTGGTCCCAGCTGATGCTGTGAGCAGCACAGCACTGCACAAGTGGCTTGTGAATGGTGCAAAGCCAGGGCCCTGCGTCTTCTCTTGGGACAATTCTTGTTATTGCTGTATGAGCCCTGTATGCTTCTACTCTGCTTGGGGTGGGGGAACTTTAGCTACTTAGTCTTAGATGTCAACTTAAAAGTTTCTCCTGCCTTCTCCTGTGCTACACTTTTCTGTTGCTTAATTATTTTGCATGTTAGCTTTGTCTTTTTTACCTGTGTTTCAGGTTTTGTGTGCAGGAACAGACTATTGTACCTGGTATCCTTTTGTATCATGGAACAATTCTTTTTTCAAGGTCTAATACTGTGTTTTAAGGATATGTTGTTCCCCTTGATTAAAAATGAAAAAGGAGGACAATTTTACACAGTTTATTGTACACCACATCAAAGACATTATCTGCCTACGGAAGGGAGAACTTGGTAGCATTGTGGAAAAAGCCACAGTCAGTGTATAAACACCATGGAAGTCAGAAGACTTTCAGAGAAATCTGACTGGGATATTTGTATAGAGATGTAATCAATTTTCTCTTTGTCTTTACTATGTCAGCCTGGTCCACTCAGGAATTCACGGTGCCAGTGGCTCTCTGGAGCTTTTGATGGACTCCCTAACTCTCCCCCAAAATTATCCCATGGGAATGTGAAGTCACATCTGTGCAGTGGGGCATTGTCCTCTGGTGGGAATTGAAATCAGCATACTTTTGAGGGCTCTTGCCACGATGTTGGCTGTTCCTGGGGTCTGAGATGGCTGAGGTTCATCCTCTGCCCTGAACTTCAGATGAGCTGTTCATGTTGTTCATGGAAAGGCAGCTGCAGCACAGCGGGGCAGGGCTGCTCTTATCAACCATATCTGCCACTTTAAACTTATTGGGCCTTTAGGGAAGAGTCTTTCTCTCTTTAGTATTGTGTTAAAATCCTGTTTAGCTGCCATGTATTTCCTTGATCCTTTCTTTTCCATAATCACCAATTAGCAAGATGTGTGTGTGCATGCAGAGTCTTCCCTTCTAATTAGCCAATTCCTAATGCCCCATGGAATCATTTCATAAACGAGTTTTATGTAACCTCTCACTCCTCATGTGCTCCTCTGTCCAGGTGACACAGCACAGTCAGCTCCAGACAAAAGCACCCAGACAACTGTGTTTCTAAAAACGCCCTTATTACAGGTTTAAAGTTGACACATGTCAGCCTTAAGCAATGCCCTGCAGTAAATGTGACACTCCTCATTCAGGCCAGCTCAGTCCACCCCTCTGGGAGTCTGGGAAAACAGGCCTTGCAGGGAGCCCCAGAGGTCAGCTAAACAGGCACTGTCAGACAAATTAAATATGATCAGAAGTTGCTGAATCTTTCTGGTTTAGCAACAAATCATATATAGTAGTCAGCAGGAATACAAATATGTGGTGTAAATGGGGCATTCTGTGTCCAATTATCCTCATGTCCCTTAGCTATTTAGTTACTTATTGCTTTATAGAATTTTCTAAACAAATTCACACAAATGAGGCAGAAGTACTAAGTCAAAATTAAGCCAGCACACAGCCATGTACAGGAGTCACAGACAGCACACATAATCCCAGCAGGCCAGCTCTCATCTTACTCTGCATGTTGTTTACATGCTACATGCCATTTTCTGCCAAAGTAAAGATTCCTATCATCATGGTGGCTTTCTTTGATGTCCAGCAGGGCAGATGCCTTGTACACATGGAGGAAACTGAAAAAGTCTTTGTTCTGCCCTATCCAAAGGTCATGCTTCCCAGAGGGAGACTTCTTCAGAGCCAGATCTTTCAGGATTTTAGTACTGCTTGGGAATAAGTAGAGAATAGTTTTCCACAAATCAAACCTGCATCTTGATTGTGAGTTGTGGAGTATTCATGGAGGGAGATTTCAGGTTTGAGCTTCAGAAGGCCCAGGTATGGTAGTCTTTTGTAGCTTATAGGCATCACACTCCACTGCAGCTACTGACATAGAGACTGTAAGTGTTAAACTGGTCTGTGCATGCAACTAACCAGCACTGGAGCTGCTGCCAGAGATGGAGGCTTTGTGTGCTGTCAGGGACAGGGATTAGGAGCTGCAGGGCAGCTGTGCTGGACGGGTGACAGTCTCTGACATGTCTGCCAGCATCACCAGCCACAGGTCAGGGAGATCAGGCTCTGCTGAAAAGGGAGGGAAATCCCAACTTAATCTGCTTGTGGTAGATCCTCTTTCCTGGGCTCTGCCCAGAGTAGCAAAAATTCCCTGTGAAGGAAAACGGGGAGACTGAGGATGATCCCTGGCTATAGTGATGGAGCTGAGAAGCAAAGGCATTCAAAATGTTAGAATAGTGAAATGCAACAGGTTTATGTGAGAGCAGCTGCTTCCCTGCTGCACTGCCTGGTGGGGACTTGGGTGGCACAGGCTGTGGTGGCCACAGGACAGGCTTGCAGCTCTCTGCCACTGACTGCTGAGGCTGTTACTGGTCCGGCTGGGACCTCCACCCATCTCTGGTTAATGGAAACAAGAGGACAAGTGGATGTTTAAAAAGGGGATCAAATAAACAGGACTGAGAGGGGGACATAAGGCAGTGAGAGTGAGGCAGGGAAAAAAGAGGAAAAAGAGTAAAAAACACTGAAACATGAGGTAGGGAGGAGAGAAAAGGTGGATAACGGGAAAAAAGGGAAACAAAAGTATGGCAAACAGTGAACAGGAGGAGTGCTTGCTTCCTCAGCTGCCCTGACATGCTAAACCAGCCCTCCTGAAGCATCTCCACACCTCCCTATGAACTGTCCTGCCCCAGGGCACAGTGCCCAACTGTTCCCTGTTCTACAGCAGAGCCTGACCCTCACCTATCTTGTGGAGGGCAAGGTCTGCAGGAAAACAACCCTCCAGGTCTGTCTGCTGCTACACTCTGAAAGGACTGATCCTTCACGGCATCAGTGCCTTCTATTTCATACTCAAGTCTCCCTAGGAAGACAAAAGGTCATCTCCTTCAAGGGAAATTTAGGTTTGTGTCTTTGTTGTTTCCTAGTGTGATCAGTTCAAGCTGAGCTGACACAGTACAGGCACAGGGAGGGGAGGGGAACATCCCTGTTAGCAGATGCACTGTTTCACTGGGGCACCACTGTTGTGGTAAGACAAGGTGAGAATGGGTTCAAAGACCACGTTTCTCAGTACATAAATATGGTTTGCAGCACCAAAGGATTTTGCAAGTCATTGCAAGGTCCATGGACATTTGAGCTCCTGCCTCAAAGTAGTGTCAGACTCCTCCTGTTGTTCCCCTGGCCTGGCAATGTGGACTTTGCTTTGGCTGTGACCGGGTTAGAAAGGAACGGGGCCAGAACTCCCCCCTACCCCCAGCTGTTTGTGATTCATTACTTATTGCTTTCCTGTTCTTGGCAGACCTCACTAAGCTATGGATCTTACTGCCTAGTCTCAGAGCTGGGCCCTGTGTCTTGTGACTGTCTCCTTCCTGTTCTGCTTCTCTCTTTTTTTTTTTTTTTTTCTGGAAATTTATGGCCATATGCACTAGCATAACTGCAGTTGGCGGTGGGAAAGGTGCTCATTGCTGTGTGCATGCATTCACATGGACTGCTGTGTGCCAATTAAATATACCAATGTTAAGAAAAATGTCGTTCAAATTAAAATTCAGTAGCAAACTCCCCCTTAATTACTACTCATTAAAAGTAATTTAACAGTCAGTTAAAAGCTTTGCCAAACAATAGCAATAATCTTGTAAAATCCCATCACGGTGTTCAAGCAATACTTTGCCAAAGATCATTAATTGGGTATGTGTGAATTTTTATGTTCTTCTCTAATTTAGTTTTCAACCTTTAACTGGAAAACCTGTTTTATCTGCTAGAAGGACATGCCATGTGGATGACATACTGCTTGATGCTGGGAAGAAATAGGAAGAAATATTTCTCTGGGGCAAGAGGGCAGGAGAGGCTGAGGCTAAGCAGGCAGACTGATTTTCAGACAGATTTTCAGGGAAGTCACCAGACTGCAGCACTACCTACACTCGTGCCGGAAAGCCGCTCTGCTTTCCTGCCAGATGGGAAGTTGTGACCCGGTTACAGGAGCTGGTAGGCAATCATTTTTCAAAGAACAAAAGAATGAGTAACCGGGAAATGTTGAGGTGGATTAAAGAGCTAAGGGAAGGAGTTCCCATCTGGGTAGTTGGAGACACTCATCTGTCCAGAGGAAGGGTGGAAAGAAGGTGCTGAGGTTCTAGGGGAGTGGGGCCCAGTGCTGCGCAGCTGTGGGGCTGAAAGTGGTCCCCTGAGGCACTGTGGCAGATGACATGTCCCATGGTGATCAATGCTGCTTCTGGGCCTCCTGCTGCTTCAGTCTTGAAGCATCTGCAGCCAGAAAATGAGGAACAGAAAGTCTCCTCTCTTGATTGGCCATGGCCTAAGTGATGCAAATGCCATGGGGATCCCCTCGACTGACAAGCGAAGGAGAATATTTCTACTGCTCATAGTATTGACATCTTTGTTCCACTGTAAAATGAGACACAGGTAGTTTCATGTTATGAGCAAATGTAAGCCTTTGATGTGGTTGTGTTTGATAAAGTTAATATGATGATACCAGTGCACTTACAAAAGAGGCTTAGTATTGATGAATATTTTTGCCAAATAGTCTTGTCTGCTTTGTGGTCCAGATACTGAACCATGTGGGGAAAAAACTCCACAAGAACCTAAAAGTGAACAGAGAGGTTTAGTAACTACATCTTTTGAAGACCTTCAATATCCACATCCTTGAACAGACTTTATGAATAGAACAAAAAGCTGCTGAGGTTTTTGAGCTGGAAGTCCTTGAAAGTCAGTTTCTTTCCTTCTTCACTGCCAAGGCCCAGCCCAGCTTCTTCAAAAGCTGATAAAATTGCAAATGCTTGAAATGGGATGGAGAGCAGCAATACCTCATGCAGCTGATGCATCCATATTGGGACTTACTATATATGATCTCAGGTGAGAGTAAATTACTACAATTTTCAAAACTGGAAGAGCTTTTAAACCTGCAGTAGGCAGTTTGAATGAAATGTTAAGAGGAAATAAGAGAAGACTTTCATGTGGCATTAACTCCAAGGGTGGATGATGTGTTTTTGAAGAGGGACTTAAAGATCAATGTTTTTTGGTTTTTTTTAAACTAGAAATACTCTATATAGATGTTGAGTTATCCCGTTCTCACTGAGCATGCTGACTGCACCAAGGGCTGGCTGTCCTTTAGTTTTGAAATGTCATTTGGGTGTCTTTCAATGAATTTGGAGCTGACTTAGAGCTGGACTTTACAGAAATTGTAAACAGAAATAAATAAAGTTTCTCATTCCGAGGACTGAGGCTAAATTCTTTGGAGTTTTTAAGGTAATTAAGATAAATTGTCTGTAGTCATTGTAGTGTTAAGGAGAGTTAGCTGAGTTGAACAGATGTAAAGTAAGGCAGCCTCTGCTGTGGAAAGGGAACTTGAGGTCTCTGAATTTTGCTTTACTTTCCCAGAGCAGATCTAACAAACTCACTGTGTGTGGAGTGAATCACACTGCCTGGGCAGGTAAGAAAATAAATAAGTATCAGCCATAGGAGTGTCACCTGAGGTTCTCAAAATGGAAGGCACCCAGAACTGGAAGTAATTTCTCAAGTTTTGTCTGAATGTTTGACTCAGTCCTATTCCCCCTTCAGTGCCTGTGGGAATTCTGTATGGAGCAGGAATGACAAGATCACTTACAGCATGCTATAAATGTACTTCTTGAAGAGACTTCAGCTTTTCTTTATACTGTGAGTGCTGTCTCTGGGACCACTTTTCCTCCCAACTGTCTGAAAAACCTTCTTTCTTCCCTTTTTCTTTAGAATTCAAGCAACTGTCTTGTAGCTTTCAGTACCTGTTGAGGTATTGATGGCAATGAGGGCTTTGAGCCCAGGGCAGAGGACTACACAAACTGTGTTGTAAGATGCACTCACAGTCACGTGGCTGTGCAGCTGCCTGCTCCTCTTCCCTGGGATGAGTGAGCTCTGTGTGCTGCTGAGCAGTTGCTTTTCTTCAAAACCCTAAAATCACATGCTGACTAGTGAGATTACTTTTCAGTTAGGGCATGGTTGTAATTATGTTTAATGTATTAAAGGCGTAAAGAGCCAGAGTCAGTAATTTTTATGACCTGTATAATGACAACCATAAAACCAGGAGATTTTGTTCCCCAATCACTTTTGTGCTCTTGTGCTTTGGAGTTGGGGATGGAAGATTTAAAAGTTGAATTTCAAATAGAACACATTTAGAGTTTTGGTATAGTGACTTACTTTGTTTCTGCTTTAATGCATTTTCTTGGATTTAAAATCTTTTTTTCATACCACTTGTTCACTATTTCACTGGGCACTGTAGAAGTGGATTAAGCACATACAAGCAAAAGGGCTTTGAAAAAAGGCATTTGGCCTTTTTTGTGTCCTGGGGACATACACAGTTATTGGAGTAGGAGGATGACCTGGGTGATGAAGGTCAGTCTTCTGCTATTATGGGCAGCCACAGCATTAAATGTCTTTCATAAATGCATCCTGTACTGTCTCAAAGCTAATTACTTTTCAGCTTTTCCCTGTTTCTATTAGAAGGTTGTTCTTTTTGAGGGTTTC
Organism: Horornis vulcanius; assembly: GCA_013401035.1. NCBI lineage: Eukaryota > Metazoa > Chordata > Aves > Passeriformes > Scotocercidae > Horornis > Horornis vulcanius. The sequence goes on from VZUA01083406.1 coordinate 43,558, forward strand.
TGATCCTTCTTGTTTCAAGCCTAAACTTATTTACAGTGAGTTGATACCTGCTTGTGCTTATTTGCTGCTCTGAAAGCTGCCAGTATTGCTGACAGCAGCAGCCATGCCAGACCCAGTTAACTGTGGCTGTCTCCAGTCTGTGGAGGGCACAGCCTTCTACTCTGGCAGTGCTTTTTTCCCCCTGTGTTACACCCCATCCTCCTGTCCCATTGTTCCCTCTGTGTCATGTACTTGATCTGTAAGATGTCTCCCACTGCTGTGTTTTGGTGATCCAGCAAAACAGCATCCCAGGGCTGTTGGATATACTGGTGATAGAAGTAAAAATAAACAGAGGAACTGATGGGACCTCAACACTGAAAAGGCACTTGAGGCTTTCCTGTTGTAGCAGCAGTGGTAAAGATTGTTACAAGGAGCAAATCCAGCAAAGAGAGACTTGACTTAGATCTCCTCACCTAAGGCTGTGATCCTTGGGCCACTTGGTCCAGCTGTACCTTGGCTGATCCTCCTGGGGTGCCACACAGTGCACACAGCTCATGACTGACAAACAGCCTTCTGGACCAGTTGGGAAGATCATGTGGGAGACACCAGGACATCTCAAATGGGGCAAAACACCTGTGTTCAGATGAAAATGTCTGTGGATCTTAAAAGTTCTTTTTCTGGGAATTTTTGTTAGTGTATCAGCATTGTAATGACCAAAGACTAACAGTAAATATATTTTGACACTTGTAGTAAAGGGAAAACCAGGGAGAGCAGGTTAAAAACTCAAACAAACTGAACAGAACTTGCCTACCTGCCCTTTATACAACAGCTGCTCTCCATGCTTTCACTAAAGTATTTAGCAGATCACCATTAATAGATTTTTTTTTCTCAGTATGTGTTGTCTATTGTGAAGTTCTTGTGAGGTCTTGTATCTCATGTGGTGAGGCTGTTCATATAAAAAAAGACACTAGTATAAGGAAGAATTGAGGACTGTATTTCATAGACTGCAGGGTCAGGCTAGAGGCCAAATTTCTGATGTTTGCATGTAACATCAACACTTAATTAATTATGTTACAACAATGATGAATACTCATGACCACCTCATTCAAGTCTTCCTCCTTGTATTAAATTTGCTATTAGATTTTAATAAAAAAAAAAGTTTTCTTTAGACACTGTTTGTCAGTTACCAGTGT
>VZUA01083408.1:7420-18377 GCA_013401035.1 Horornis vulcanius
GGGGGCTGAGGGACAGCGCCAGGCTGCGCCGGGCTGGCGGTAGCGCGAAAGGGAGATATTAAATAGCTGGCCTTTGTTTTTATCTCGGGAAGTTACCGAGGGAACGGTGGAACAAACCAAACAGTAAGCCAGCGGCAAAACAAATGGATGAAATGGAGTCCAGAGAAGGGCAACGGAACTGGTGAAGGGTCTGGAGCAAAAGTCTGATGAGGAGCGGCTGAGGAGGCTAAGGCTGTTCAGCTTGGAGAAAAGAAGGCTCAGGGGTGACCTCATCTCTCTCTACAACCACCTGAAAGGAGGCTATAGCCAGCTGGGGATCGGCCTCTTCTCCCAGGCAACAAGCGACAGGACCAGAGGACATAGCCTTAACCTGTGTCAGGGGAGGTTTAGATTGGACATTAGGAAGGATTTCTCCTCAGAAAAGGTGATTAGATTGGAGCGGGCTGCCCGGGGAGGTGATGGAGTCACCATTCCTGGAGGTGTTTAAGGAAAGACTGGATGTGGCAGTCAGTGCCATGGTTAGGTCAGCTTGGTGTTTGGGCGTAGATTGGACTCAGCCTCAGTGGTCTTTTCCAACCTAATTGATTCTGTGATTCTGTGAAATGAAGTAGTTGGCAGTTGTTTTTATTTCAGGAAGTAACTGAGGGAACAGGTGAAAAAATACAACAAATTAACCAAACCATAAGCAAACAAATTAATTTGATCCCAATCCTATAAGTCACTGTAGATACAAATTTAAATACTTTGTATGTGACTTGCTGCCTTTTACATCTCAATTTCATATGTAATGCTTATCTGGAAAATAGTATTGTGACTAAAATGCCCTATTTCCAGGATTGCATCAACGGGATAGTGTTTCACTATGACATATTAGGTCTACTTAGGCAAGTTTTCTTAAAGGAAGGAAGCAATGCCTTGAAATTTCTCTGGCCTAGCTCATTGCCAGCTGCTGGAGGTATCTGTCTGCAGTTAGACAAATGCACTGTAATTTCTGCTAATGTTGTTTATCAGAACTGCACCGTAACTGTTGATAATCTGAAAACCAGCCTAGGAAAGCTGGGTGGCTGCAAGGGCAGAAGTGGTAAGGGATTCTGTAGCCTCTGTAGCATCCCCTTAAGTTCCCTGTTTTACATCTAGCAAAGCCCAGACTGCCAGGCAGTCCCAATAAAGGCCATTCATATCAATTCTCAGCCACGCAAGAATCTGCTTCATCGGCCAAAGTTCCTCTTGTTTGTCCTTAGCAACCTGCAATGACGTAACACATTGCAATCTCCTAAGACACTGTTCCAGAGTTCACTACCCCAGAGAGTTCCCAACTAAAAGATACTTGGAAGAGGGTAGGGACCCAGGTTGTAACACACAACCTGCAGGCATGACACGGGTTTTTGCCACAACAGTATTATATGGTCATAGAATCATTTAGGTGTAAAAGACCTTAAGATCATCAAGTTCACAGCACTGACAAATGCTGGCAAGAGTGGCTTTGTCTGGTGATGCAGTACCAGCATGTTTCTTACCCTCTCTGCACTTAGCCCTGATGAAAAGAGATTATTTCTTTCCCTTTGCAGCTATCTTTTGGGGTATGAAGATTACAGCCATGCTCCCTTCTATCTTCTTTGTCTAAAATTAACAATTTCATGTGTGAGCAGAATATCAAAGCAATGTCCTGCTGCCCTGGGAAAAATAATTTTTCTTGCACAGCTGTACAAGCACTGATTAAGAAAGTGGGTTTTGGTAGGTTTTGATTCAGAAAGACTTGAACTGAATATTTCTATATCTTGTTATTAAGTTTTTAATTTTCAAAAATAAGTCTTCTATTTTAGTCTCTTAAATGTTTCCTGATTAGGCCTTGATCCCATTATGACCTCTTATATGAATGGATCAAGCTTTGAACTGAATTGTATTAAGAAGAAACGTTCTGTGGAATGATGCGTAAACAAAATGATTTGTGACACATTCATACCTCCCAATAAAAATAGTTAAAAATCTAGATAGAGCAGAAACTTCCTTTCATATTATTAAAATAGTTGCAAGGCTCCATAGTGACTACTTTGTATGTAATTCAAGCCAGTTCTGATAAGCAACATTAGCAAAAATTTACATCTTCATTCTTAATCCCTCACTGTAAATGGCCTACAAAAAATTCAAACCTGCCTCTGTATTTGGCTGTAAGAAAATATATCATCTTTGCCCATATCTCCCACTTGTGCTAAGAAATACTGCAAAAAGCTCAGTGATATCACTAATATTTTGCATGAAAATGATTCCCCACTGTAATAAAAAGCCGAAAGTACTCTTACTGCATGCTTATGTTAGTCTTTGTGGATATCCGTAAATTTTACTTACTGTTTTTTAAAGCTTTACTGGGTAAATTTGTGGCACAAGGCAAAGGGTGCCTTTGTTTGCCAAGTGCACATTTGACATTTGTACATAAACAGATGCTCTGCAAAGTGGAAATGCTGTATCACTTACCCTGCCATCTCTAACACATCCATTACAGTGGCTCACCAGCAGTTTCTGTGAGCCTGGATGGACCAAACATTTCAGCTCTGGAAATCAATGTCTATGTTGGGCCACCACCTTATAAACCAGATAAGATCATGCCTGATGCACCAAAATAACTTGAATTTATCTTGGTGCAGGTCAGCTGTTCAGCTGTTGCACTCTCTTGACCTTGTCTTTTGAGGATAAACGTAGCAGGTTAGTCAGGCTGATTTTATAGCCTGGATTTGACCACTTACTGCCTCCCTCCCTTGTTAAAGCCATGCTCATTAATAAGGCTCCTTATTTATGGTGCTCTTCTCTGTCCTCTAAAAAGAGGGTGTACGTGTACAGAGAGGGCACTGTACTTTGTGTTGCTTGAGCAAGGTCAAGGTAAAACTGCAAAGATAGGGCTTTGCTAATACCAGGACTGGGAAAAACAAGGCTTACCTAGGTCATAATTAAAGATCACCCAGTAACCATGACCTGACAGGGTGTGTCTTTCACTTCTCACCTGCTTGGGATATTTATAGTTCACATGTCACCAGTGAACCATAGGATCATAGAATTGTTGGTTGGAAGGGCCTTTAAAGATAGCCATCTAGTCCAGCCCCTGCAATCAGCAGGGATTTCTTGTCATGGGTGAGAGTGGGAGCTTCAAGGTTTATTGGAGAAGCCTTCCCATTGAGCCATGAGGTGCAGAAAGGACCCCCTTGCTTTCTAAATTCCTTCTCAGAGAGGAGCCAAGATCCAATCTTAGCCTCAGACTGTCAGTGGTTTAAGTTTAAGAAATTGTAGAGGTGTGATTGAACCTTTGTACAACTTTGTCCTGTAGGATAAATGATGACAAATCAGATTTATTTATATAAAAACGAATGATTCATTATGATACATTATGATACAAAGAGATCTTAATTAGAATTATTTACTACACACTATGGAAGACAAAACTACTAGGATAGCATGGTACAGTGCACTCTATCAAAGCAAATATATTAAAGCAATTCTATTAAAGCTAACAAAAATAAATAGTTATTAAAGCAGAGAATTATGTTACTCACCCATACCAATGACCATGGGCAAAATCTCTCACTCAGCCTTAAGGACTAACTTTGAGGGGATGTCCTCACCCAAAGGAGGAATCTTCATACACACTCCAAGAAGGGGTATGTTAGAAGAACCTAACCATATGAAAATGGACTGGACTTCTACAATGTAAAGCGACAGACTGCCAGTACTATATCCCCAGGTCAGCTTAGCAGCTTGTCTGCCAAATCTTTACCTCACTGTCAGGATGTAAATTTGGGATTGATGTCTCAGACTGGTGTTATCATAATTCAACAGCAAAACCAGCTTGATGGCCTTTCTCAGTCCACCACTGGACTGATAGCCTTGTAAAGTAGGGCATTGTCCAAGTTGCTTGACTACATTCCGGGGGAGAGCATCCTGCTAAACATCTTCAACTAGATCAGGTTGCTCTGAGCCCCATCCAGCCTGTCCTTGAACACTTCTAGGGATGGTGTATCCACCACCTCTTCCAGCATCTCACCACCCGCACCGTAAAAAATATCTTCCTTACATCTAGTCTCAATCTGCCCTCTTTCAGTTTAAAGCTATTCCCCCTACCACTACATGCCCGTGTAAAAAGTCCCTTTGCAGCTTTCTTGCAGGTCCCTTTAGGTACTAAAAGCTGGTGTAAGGTCCCTCCAGAGCATTCTCTTCTCCGGGCTAACATCCCGATCTCTTTCAGCCTGTCTTCACAGCAGAGGTTCTTCAGCCCTCTGATCTTTGCGTCCCTCCTCTGGATTTGCTTCAACAGGTCTTTCCCGTGCCGAGTGCCTCGGGGCTGGACGCAGCACTCCAGGTGGGGTCTCGCAAGGGCAGAGGAGAGGGGACAAATGCCCTCCCTCCCCTGCCGGGCAGGGTTCGGCCGCTCCGGCCGCCCTGGGCCCGGCACGGCCGCCGGGCGGCAGCAGCGGCCCGGCAGAGGCGGCGCCGCGGAGGCGACGTGTCCCTGCCACGGCCGATGGCCGCCGCCCGCCGCGCTCCGCGCCCTCTCTGACTGATGTATTTGAAGAGGCCGGCGGGCGGCCTCGCCTTCTGCCTCTTCTACCTGGCCTCCAGCTTCACCAACAAGGTGAGCGCGGGCGGGGGTCGCCCCGGTCTCGGACGGGCCGGGCGGGGCGCAGGGAGGTGCGGGGGCTCTGGCTGCCGCTCCGCAGCGGCGGGAGCGGGGGGCGAGGGAAGTGCAGGGATGCAGGAGCAGGAGGAGAAGAAGAGAGACGGTGCCCTTTGCTTTCCCTGCTCTGCTCAGGGAGAGCCGGAGGACCAGCCCTTCCCGGAGGGGACTACCCCACGAGTGAAAAGTCTGTGGCACTCCAGCCCGCCGCCCGTCCCAGTGTACTCGCGAAACTGCGGATGGGGTGCCGGTTTCGTTTCGCTCATTGTGTGACATCTTTACCTTTCCACGATACATAAGTTCCTTATTGTCTTGTTTAGGAGAGCAAGGACGTTGACATCATGTCATTCAAGTGAATAAAGTGTTATAGACCCAGAAGTTATGCTGCACTGAAAATATTGGTGATGCTGTATATATTTCGTTATTGAGTTTCTGGCAACTGCAGTCACTCCTAAAAGAAAATCTGTTAACTGGAACAATGATATCAACAATCCAAGGGGAAATATTCGAAGTATTATTTTAGTAGTGAAGCAAATATTAACTTCCATGCCAACTTTGTTCTTTTGACAACTTAATCAACCTAGGAATTAAGGACAAGAATTTTGGATTCCTCTCTGTAACAATGTCTTATTAGAATGTTGAAGTGCCTAAGCAGAAGAAGTAGGCTGAAGATGGCCACATTGTGAATAAAATTGTATCATAGAAGCATAGTTTGAAAGTAGTTTTTTCACTCTGGGAGGAGGAGATAGAGTAACTGCTCCATGCCATCCTATTTGTCAGAGAGCGTGTTGTATTTCTGGTACATATTCTGAAAGAAAAAAATATTAGTGAAGGAATCAGGGTATGAATATTCTGAGGGAGAATTAGAGAAAAGCAGCATTTCAGAGGTGAAAATGAAATAATTTCTTGGCCAGTTTCATTGGCCAGTGGTTTCTGTTCCAAGATACCTTTGCCATTAAGGATGCCCAGAAGTAGACGGAAGCAAAGTTGTAGGGAGAGATAATGCACCTGATTTGGCAGACTGCTGGGAGCAGTGACCAGTTAAACAGAAAGGGGCTGCCAGGTTGTGTCATGGATTGGAAAGGGTATTTATTTGGCTTAACTGTGCTTGAGAGGAAGTCATAGGGACATTGACATAGGGCCTCCATTTTCAAACCTGAATGTAGGTTTTAGTGCAATGAAGTTAAATATAACCAGAATATAGACCTTTCAGCTGTTGCAGGTAGTGTGCAACTGCAAGCAGGGTTGCAGACATGTAGGTAGATTGTCCTGATTTTAAATGCATGTGGCAGTTCTGACAGGTGTATGTGTAAAGGGACCTGTTGTAAATCAACATGCCTTGTCTCAATATAGTGATGCCAGCTTCTTAGTGGCACCCCACATACCTGAAAACTGGACCTTGCAAGGTGCTCAGCACAGTTTTCTCTCTGCTGAAAGCTTTCAGCTTCTTCTTTTGCCCTTGACAGCTTCTGCTGGCTCCTGGAAGGAACAGCAGGTACCTTTCATTTTCTCCAAGGAAGCTTTAATCATTCTTCTCTTTTGCAGAAGTGGTATTTATATACTTAATTGCAGGAAGTTGTTAGACCTGGAAGACATGTATTTATGCCTCACATTTGCATATATACACATTTAATGTGAAGAGACACTAGCATCCATATGGGCAGGCCCAGACAAAGCAGGCTAAAGCAATGACACAGGTTTTGCTTTTTACCCCCATGTATTACATCTCTGATGGGCTTTATGGGCTGCTTAATATTTTACACAAAATAGTGTGTAAGCAGAATATTAAGTCTGTAAGATACATTTGTCATAAGGAGACAATTTTATTAAGACTATTGCTCTTGGTTCTGCCAAAGATTTCCTCTTTGGTATGATATGATTTTAATATGGCTTTCTGTTCCTGTTAATCCTTTTCCATTCAGTGTGATGTATGGGCTGTGTTCAGAAAGTGAAAGTGCAATTCAAATGACTGTTGACAGAACAATTCTCCATTGTTCAGTGTGTCCACTCCATGCCTCATGTACCTTAACTTTCCACAGTGACTGAGGCACTAGTAGTTCTAGCATGGGAAGTGTCACAAGTGGGTGGTTTAGGTTACTCAGAGAATCACCAGCAAACAGATGGGCAAAAGTAGATGTCATTTAAAGTGAAATCATGATAAAGTTTGTTGGCAAGGTTCACTCTACTACCATCAATACTACATTATGACATCATTACATCATTATTATATTACTACATCATTACATCTACGACATCATTATTACATGGTTAAAGCAGACAGAGAAAAATCAGACTAAAATTAATCAATCCATCTAAAATTATCTACATGGAAGTAAGAACAGGAAAGGGTAAGGATAAAAGGGAGCAAGACACTCACATTGAGTCACAGCATTCATAGTGGACCTACTTGCCAAACTTAACCCCGGATTTGATCAATGGTTTAGTCTAAAGGTTTTAACAGCACTTAAACATAGCAGCTCTTAATCAAAAGCTTAATGTAAACAATTTATCAAACAGGCCTATCATACTTACAAATTTAATGTACTTAAGAATCAAAGAGAGCAATATTCATAATCAATTTGCTATAGCATATAGCTGAGAACTCAGACCTAAAGGAACATGTACAAGGTATACAGAGGAAAAATTCCCCTCAAATTCAGTGAAGTACTTACTTTGAGTGTCCTTGCAACTTCTTCATGAGCGAAGGGTTGAGTCTTGAGAAGTGGGTGATATCAGCCCAGGATCCATCATGGTTCTTCAGAGATCTTCCAAGTGTAGCAAACTTGGGAGTTTGCTGGCTCTCAGAGGTGTCCCACTCAGAGGGAGGTTGCTGGTTGCATCCTGCTGTGGTCCAGGAGAGCTCAAAGGGTCTCACTCAGGACTGCTGTTTATAGGGTCACGAGAGAGTTGGGTTTAGATGAAGTAATTTTCCTTCCTGGCTTTGATGCGGGTTGGTAACTTTCTTTGAATGTTCAATAACAAAATTTTTTTTCCGCTTGGGTTGTTATGCAGGCAAGAAAAATAAATCTCCAAGGCTGTTTGTTAAAAAGCAGGAGCTCATTAGACAGCATTAAGTTCCTGAGAGCAGACAGTGTTTCTGATAAACTGAAGTGGAATTTAGCTCAGATGCTCTTCATCAAGATTGAAGCCTATCAAGCATTTCAGAGATATTAGTTCAGCCCGATGAGGGAAGGGGGAGGAAATACACCACAACAAGCAAAATTACAGAACTTTATCTTTTCTACCAAACTAAAGCAAAATGAAAACTTTTTGTGTATGTTTTGTTGCTTGTGATTGTTTGTTAATATTATAAACTGTAGGTGTTTGATGTCCATAAATCTGCTATTTGTTTTCCAGTATGTCCTGTCTGTCCTGCAATTTACCTACCCTACCCTTTTTCAAGGGTAAGTATGGTCTTAAGAATTGTTGTTTGAAAAATTACTTTAACACTTTGCTGTTCCATGCTGAAGCTAACTTTACTACCTCTTGTCCTTACTGGCTTTTGCTGTCTAGAGAACATGCTTCATGAAGCCTTAATAAAGTATTTATTAATGTGTCTTGGTCAATTTTTAAACATCATGGAGGTGATGTAATTGAGATTTATAGAGTCCCTAATTTCTCATTTTCCTTAAAGTCCTAAGCTTCAGTATAGAAAAGTAGAGAGGAAAATGTGGAAAATGTGTAGTTATGGTGCATTCTTTTGCTGTGTGAGGGAGAACCAACCTTAAACCCATCTTTAGGCGTTCACAAATACCATGTTGCTTCTTTTCATGCTTAGCCTTGGTTGCAAGTCTGCATCACAAGTCACTATCATATCTTAATGACTTCAATGAGAAATTTAATGTTTTGGTAAATGTCCATGTATACCATCAGTGCTGTTGATGAGACATTTAGTGAAAATCTGGCCTCTAAGAGCCAAGACTTTCCCCATTTTTGAGATTGTGTTAAAACCTGCAGACAATGGATATCTTTACTTCCTTTTCTGCTGCTTAGCATGGCTTACATGTTTGCCTGAATTGCAGTCCCAAGACTGCAGTCAACTCTAGGAATAATTGTCTTGGGAATCTTTACTTACTTTGAATGTATTTAGCTCCATTAGATATGCAGTGAATGCTTTCTTCAGTTTTGGTACATACACAGAGACTGTCTCTTGCACAAAGCTTTTATTGTATGGGGAGAGGGTTTTGAGTAATTTGTGTAAAATAGATGTAAATCAACAGAAAAGCATATTTTAATGGCAAGCCACTGCCTTATGGCATGTGCTTTACCACTGTTATTTTCTTTTTCTATTCTTTGGAAATGCATTTCAGCATCTTAATGTTTTTCCAGAAGTTCTGGCTTTTAAAAGTGACCTTTCCTTGAAATTTTTTAAGTGGCTCAGATGCACTTTCATTTAAACCTTTGACAGATGAACAAAGAGGAAAACAATCTAATTCTCAGTTCATGCTGTTACTGTTCATTTTCCTTGGTTTTGTTCCCTGTATAATCTAAGCATCTGAAACTGTCATGAACTTCTGTCCTTAAAACCTGAGACAAGAGCAATTCTTCACAATCAAGTTGATGGGATTTCCCCACTGGCTTGGATAGAAAATAGGCAAACCTGCAGCAGAAGTCAGGGAAACCTGGCTTTTAAGTTCTCATCTGTTCTTCATCCAAAAAAAGGTGAAATGAGTTGTGATAGTGGCATTGAATATTTACCACATCCATGTGGAAACTGAGCTCACTCTTCTCTGACAGTGTCCAACTACACTAGTGCTGCATAGACTGAATATTTATTTATTTGTGTATCTGTGAGAAAGGTTTTAAATAATTGCTTAAATGCATTGCAATAATGGAAATAATAAATAAGCCCACGTTTATACTTGTTATGGATGTTAATGTCATTTAACATTGTAATACAATATCTCTGTCTGAACTGCGCTGGATGTTCAAGGATTTTCACCCAAGAAACATGGAACACCACTCTGAAAACCACTAGCTTAAGGAAGAAGAAAGCTGATAACTTATTTTAAAGAGCAAAAAAATCAATGTGCATTACTTGTTACTTATTGTAAGTTATCTGCACATATGCCCTGGGCCTCACATATTATTTCCTAGTGTCATTCTATTTCAGGTGGCAAACATTGGTGGGTGGACTTCTGCTTCACATCTCCTGGAAGCTGGGCTGGGTGGAGATAAACTTGTGTTCAAGGTACTGTAAGTTTTTTGGTAACTGCCACTTATTTTCTGTAGCTGGATTATGACATAGTTAAGTTGGTCATGGATGCTATTAACTAGCTAAAATAGAGTTTGTTGCGTGTGGTGATGTGGGTGTTCTGCTTCACAGATGTAGAAGAGAACTCACATTTTAGTTAAATGGGTGTTTAATGACACACACTTAAATCTACTACTAATATAAAGTGGATTCAATTTAACCTTGGTAAGACAACAAGAAAGCCCTTAGTAAAAGCAATAAGGATGTCTTATCCAAACATCTATCCACATCTCTTCCCTGGATTGTTTCTTAGTATTGTAAGAGAAACCTTGGTACTGTTAGTTAAGAGCATTGACACAACCTTCCACGGAACCCTCAGGGCTGTGAAGTCTACAAATGTGATCTGCCTTTTTCTGAAGCTGTGTCTCATAAATGGCGCTCATTCACCTTTTCCTAACTGATGTTAACCATAAAACTCCAAATTAAATGGAGCTTTGTAGACAAAGATCATCTGCTTGAACTGAGTGTAACATCACAACTCAGAAGAGTTGTCATGCTGTACTCTGCTCAGGTGGATCTGTTCTGCAGTATGGAATGCAGCATCTTTTTTATTTTGCAAAATGGTATCATTTAGAAGATCTGTGCCCACAGCAATCATTGGACCTTCATCTCAGGAGATACTAAAAGTCTTCCTGGGCAACAACCTGAGTAATGTGACTTGACTCTGAAGCTGAGAGAATTTCGACTAACTAGCTGCCAGACATCCCTTCTAATGTAACTTTTTCTTAGTGATTCTCCATTAACAAGTGACAGTTGATGAACTTTTTGTTTGAGACTCAAACAGTTGGCTTGAAAATTTGAATCTCCTCACTTGGAATGAAATCCTGTGAATATGTCAGAAAATCCAGGCTGTGTTCTGTTTTCATGTCCATAAAATTGATTACATCACCACGGAAATATAAGTGAGGTTGTAAATGAGAACAGAATTCAGTTTCCTATTTTATAGCTGCAATAAACTGGATATCGTAAAATCTGTCAGTGACTTTGGCAGAGACAGGATTAAGGTCCAAACCTTGCTTTACTGGCAGTTGCTGATACATATA